>BMAV01018137.1:186023-208446 GCA_019973955.1 Trichonephila inaurata madagascariensis
ACTTCTAAGTTATATATTTCAAAAATTCTAGTTGAGCCTCTGTACAGAGGTCTGAGCTATATACAGGCAAACTATTATTATGATAGAAGCAATTTTCAAAAAAGGAGAATGTTTTGAAAATGGGTCATTCTATGTTCATTTTTTGTCAAAATATTGTACTTAAATATTTTTTTTATTGTAATAATATTCTCAAAGCAATTTTATATACGTTTTCTAATCTATGTGACACTAAATATCATAAATATTATCCATTTATAAGCTTTTGCAAAAGCACTGTTCCGAACGCAGTCTGATACCTTAATTCAGGGAAATCCGATCTTTTTTACCTTGCCATTGTTTTTAAGTACTTGGGTTGACTGTGTTCGACACGCGACCATATTTGTTCCAAAATATTTTCTATAGATCGACCCATTTTTCCCTATTTGAAAAACTTAGTGGTTTTGATTGCGGTGTTGTATGATTCATTATAGTTTATAACTGTAAATAAACAGAATTTAAGGAAATAAAAGGGCATCTCTGTGATCTGCATTGAATGAAACTGAAACTCATCAAGCGAGGGAAGAACCTGATGAAAAAATGAATATTAATCTTGATAGCAAAAGTCAATTTAAGAAAAAAGTTGAACATGGAACATTTGAGTTGAAAGAAAACTGTCCAAATGCTACCTAAAAAATTCCATCAAGAAATATATAAAGCCATAAAACCAACTGGGTCCTGTCAAAAAGATGCAAGCAAGAAAATGTTCAACATGCTATTTGTCGATCATCAAGGGTCAATAAAAATGCAATAACTAGAACAAAATGTGACTGTTTTACCAGCAAATATAATTCTTGTTTCGAAAGCGAAAAGTATCTGGGATTTGACTCCTTTATCAATGTCACACACATTTGAAACATTTTAGTTTAGTTTAATTGGATTTTTTCACAAATAACCAAAGAAAAAGGGAAAAGCCCTTAAAAGTAATTAAGTATACTTTCTCTTAATCTAATTATTCATTGGAATTGCGATTTTTATCGGGTGCAGTAAAAATAATTTTAAAGAAAAGGGATTGGGGGACTCCGTCAACCCGAGCATCGAGTGTGCGCCTTCTCCCATGTTAAAAGGATCATTTTAGTTATTTCACAAAAAAAAAAAAAAAATCAAGTAATCTAAACTACTATTTTTGTTTATTATTAATTTTTGAAGTAAAGTTAAATATCGAACTTATTTTGGGATTTTTTTCTTGAAACTTTGAGCATTTCCAGCACATTTGATAATACATACAAGTCCAAAATTACCTGAACATATTTAAAAATCAAAACCAATTAGCATTATCTAATCACAAGCATTCAACCAGTTTCCTAAATTAAAATCAAGGTCTTATATCATCCGATGGTAAATCAAGTGATTTTCACCAAGCGGATACCTACATGAATTTCTGCGATGCGGTGTTTGATTTCAGTGTCCAAGGTACCGGTATTCAAGTGTTTAAGGATCCGAAGTATTTGGAAGAATCTCTGAAATGGCGAACTATCTACAGTTGAAAAAACAGAGAAGACGTTTATTGAAGCATTAAAATATATAAATATTCCAAGTCTTTACACTAGGGAGACAATTTCAGAACACTGAAATTGTTGTAAGAAAGCCTTGACAAATTTGTAATCGAATAACAATTTCCTTCTTAAGACTGGTATATAACAATAACAACAGAAAGTCTACTTCTCGGCATTAAAATCCAGACTTAATCATTGTAATTATTCACTGGAATAAAAGTAAATTGTATATGACGGCTTAATACAGATTCTTTGTATCACAAAGTTAACTGTGACTATTATCACAATAACATACGGATTGTCATTTATGTCTCTGTGATGCAAGTTTCCACATAATTGCTCTTCCGAGTTAACTTTCTTTATTGGATTCAGATCAAAAGATTTCGAAAGTCACTGTCATAGCTTGAGCGTGTTCGCTCAGTAACTTCATTTTCAAGGAATTAATTTGGAAGCGATGGACTGCTCTAATAATAAAGTCAAAACTGGATGGAGTGAGATGCGATGAGTCCGTGTAATGTTTAATGATGACCCGGGTTTCCATTTAGCATCTGATTCTAAAGGTGTATACTTCTAAAGAAAGACAAGAACACAAGGGGAATGTATCTGTTTTGGTTGCGCAAAGCGTAAGAGTACAGAGAATAATGATTAAAAGACGTACACATTTATTAATTTTCAACAGAGGATGCGCCCCGAGAGACTCATTACAACTTTAAGAAATTTGCTTATTTTGCGTGATACAGTAAAGCTCGTTTTAGTGCGGTAAAAAGGGACAACACAAAAGAAAAACAAAAATTTCATAAATATTTACATATGATTAACAAATGTGTCGACATACAACAGGTTTTTTTTTATGAAGTGGAGAGGGAGCACGCATTAAAAAAGTCGCACTAAAAAATATGTTTATTATCTATCCGTATATTTCCGAATTTATAAGACGGTACTTCCAAACAAAATAAGTTATTAAATTTCCCATAGAAACATTTTAAAACATTTAATTTATCATTATATACACAGAGAAAGTTTTAAAATGTACATGCATTGTAATACAAAGCGTGCATCTTCATGTGATGAATTAGTTCAAAATCACTTTCGTCACTTGAAGATACAATTTGAATTGATTTATGTTTTAGCACCATAAAGTAATTGATAAGATTTTGTGAAGATGGTCGGTTGATTGTGTACGTCACGATAAAGAGATATGCATGATCGAAGTTCTTTTGGGGATTTCAAACTCCTTTCGGAGCTATTGCCTACTTTAAGAAAATACTTCTCCAATGTATTGGAAAGCTGGATCCCAGCCTATATTTTATCCGCTCTCGAAGAATCTGATTATTCTTGTGCGTATTCATAATCTATCAAACTACTAATAATGTCATTGTCATTGAAAGCTTCGTTTTCAATCAAGTGTGTGTTGCTAGTGCGTTGAGAGAAAGCAATTGAACGTGCATTGTAGAGAGACTGTTTATAATCAATGAACAGACCACCTTGAAGTGTATTTATAAACATTGATAGAAAAGATTACAGTGGCGCCAAATATTTTGAAATTCATATACCGCATAAATTAAAATCGCACAAAAATAAAACCACATGGAAAAGAAACCGAACAAAAACAGGTTTTATTGTATTTTTGTTTTTATAGTGTAGTGTTTTGTTACAAATATATTCCGTAACTGTTATCATTTTATTTCATTGCTTTTGTTTTTGTACATACTTAAACTGGAGCAGTATTACATTGCAGTGTCCCCCCACCCGCTGCATCACACTTGATTTTTGTTTTTATCGCGCTGCATATTGCTAGAACTAGTCATATTTGATCATTGAATTATTATTATCAAATTATCTAAGTTCTCGTATACATAAAAATAATTGAAAGAATGTCGCCCATCCGGTATAGTGGTTAGCGAAGCTGACTACTGTGCCTTAGGGACTGGGTTCGAATTCCGGAGAAGATATGGATGTTTGTAAATGTATAGTGTCTTCGCGGCATGGAGGTACTCTAAATAGCCGTCGAGCCGCAAGTCCTCTCGTGAGGTTGGTGGAAGGGGAAGAGAGGTGGAAGGCCTCTGACCACCTCCAGAGTGTTCTGCCTTTAAATTGGGATGGAACCGAGCCAAATCGTACTGTCACCTGTTGTATGGTGCTCAAAGCTACGGCTAACGACAGGCGTCACTTATCCCTTTACCATGATGAATTTCTTGGGCCTCAATCTGGTATTTGCCGATCAGGTGGCATTAGTAACAATAACAACAACAATAGTTGGAACAATAATGATTCGTATCGCTTTTGACTTTCACTCCAATAAGTGTTTGAAATGGGTCCAAATCTAGTGTGTTGTGTTGTTGTTGTGGCTAATGCCACCTTTCTGACGTAAGGCCCACGAAATAAATTGGGGCAAGGAAAACTTGGAAGAGCAATTGTACGAAAATATACTGATTCTCGACAAATGATTTGAACACTGCATTGCTCGAAGAGTGTAACTTATTTACCTAAGGTAGGATTTACAAATTTATTGTCAGCATTAATTCACATTTAAATATGCGTGTACAAATCAGGGAGGATTACATTCCGTATGGAATATTTAACTCTTGTTTTATTTCCTAATTATTCTCTTTGTTTTTCTAAACACTCTTTGTCACATACTATAGTCACGTTTATTGTTTCTTGCTAAATTTCTTATGGCATGCAATGTTCTTAACATTTTTCGTTTTTGTTCCTATGTTATGATAAAGCGCGTTAGGATTATGGTTATGGCTATGATACGCGTGCTAATCTACAGAAAGTCACACAATTGTAGCTCTACAGTTTTTTAAAAAATCCTTGATTTTATGCATGTAAAATAGTTTTGAGCACACGGATGTATATTTTTGATTAAATATTTAATTATTTAAAACTGAAATCTACCAAAGTGGTTTAATCAGTTAATTGAGTGTATGATTTTATACTCATATGTTATGTTTGATCATAAGTAGAAATCCGTCTTCGCAGGGGTTTACTTTTCTTCTTTAATATAAGACCTTCATTAAAAATATAATTGTTTAATGCTTTTATAAATAAGTTGACGCTAATTTATGTAAAAGTCTTGAGAAAATTTTCATTGTACACATTCATGTATAATAATCATTTTTATCTAAAAATGGAGAAAGATAATTTAGTATGATTCGGGTAAAGCAGTGGTTCTCAAATTGTGGGGCACGATAACCCTGTGAGGGGGGGGGGGCGAGCATATTAAAAAGTTGGAAATAAAAGATTATTTAAGAAAATATTAATTTACTGTAACACTTACTTAAAATATGTCTATTATTTAAAAGTAACATATAAAACATTAAACACTTACTTGATAATTTGTACAATGTATAATTAAGATCGTTTCATAGCTTTATCGTCAAGGTACATTATTACTGCATTCAATACATTGTTATTGTATAGGGGGGGCGTGACGGAAATTATGATTTAAAATTGGGTCGCAAACATTAAAAGTTTGAGAAGCAGTGGGGTAATGTTTGAATTTATTACTCATAAATTGAATTCATTACTAGAATTAGGTAAGTTCTCTCTCTCTCTCTCACACACACACACAGTTTGGGTATTACGTACATGAGTGTTTTATAGAGATTAAATAGATACTTAAAATAGGGGTATTTCGAATTTTATATATTAAATCTATTAAAAACAACTTTATGTAACACATACTTACTTTACCAAAATATTTCCGCAAAATTATAGGCAAATAAAAATAATATATATATTTTTTTCTAATCTAAAAATGTTAAGCTAATATATTTTTGAGTGCTGAATCACGAGTTCAATTGAAATTGAATTGCAAAATTTTTTTTGCGTATAAATATGTTAAAAGTAATCAAACATTTAATCACAAATTTTTTTTTCATTATAAAATTAATTTCCACGTATATTAATAAAATAGTTTCTAATTTAGATTTAAAAAAAATAAATAATTTAAATACTTTTTTAAGTAATCCTTCGAAATTCATTTTTATTTGATTTAGATATTAAGTTTAAGATAAAAAATATATTAGATCTTCTAAAGTAAAATTGTATAAATGACGTAAGATAAAAAAAATACGAGATATTGATCATTTTAATCATTTTTTTTTTACATTTGTGCAACCGATTTAGGCTATATGTCATAACCATTTGTCTAAATTGTTAACTAATCTACCTTTAGCATAAAAATGTGCAGCATATTGCTTCTTACCAGATAAAAACTACCTTAAAGCTAAGTTTGTAACTGAATCTTACAGAATGTCTTAAAAAATTTAATGTTTCCATGTAGGAAATGCAGTGATTACAGCGCCATTTCTGAGTTTTATACAGTAATTGAAAATTTCATAATGGACCGAATTAGTAAATGCTTGTCTATTTACAAAACAAACTTTTGTTTCAATGATGATCCCGAGGGCAATTTAAATTAACTCAATGCATGATGAATTGCTTGACAAGAATTTCCCTAAGGAATATAAGGTGTGGATATTAATGTTCATTTAATCGAAAATAAAGAAATATTTAATATGATTATTAAAAGTATTTCCTCTTTTCCTCTTAAAATACTTACTGTTGCAAAGCTTCAGAAGCTAATTCATTTACCAAAGGACAAATTAATCTCGCATTATATGAAGGTTTTTCTTTTGAAACTGTTCATTATCACAAATGAATATACAATATTACCGTGTATATATATGATATACAAATTTTTCATTTTTCCATTATTAGCTCGATATAATATACAGTATTATTGTTGTTACGAGCCGTACAAGGAATATATCTACTTGATTAGTTTGCTTTATATGAAGTTGATAGTAATGGGTTAATATATGTGCATATATATTTGATAGGTGTGTTGTGGTGAATAAAAAATAATTTTTGAAATCAATATTTGAATATTTTTTCAGCATTTGATAATCCAGTAACTTGGAAAATTCTACGCGAAATGTAACTAGGGCTTAATAAGTCTATCTGATCCGAAATTCACATAGAAAAAGCCTAGTGTTCAATTTCTCGTATTATTGCAATTAGATCCGAATCGAAAAAAACGAAAGTTATCATACATTGTGAAATGTATTCTTGTAATATTTTGTATGTTATTATATATATATTTTTTAATTTTGTATTCACAACATAGTTAAATCAATTCCTATCGTAAAAAATTTATAATACAGTCGAACCTCTATATAAAGAAGTCGCTATATCCCGAAAAGAGTTCGTTAAATGTAAAATTCGTTATAGAGAGGTTCATTTTACAATATACTTTATAAACCACATGAAACAGATTTCAAATTCATAAACGATATATATTAAAAAAGTCATTACTCACACCTTTTTAAAAATTAATATCGATTTATTTTATATATTTTACTCATAAAAAAAAAAAAAAAAAAGAATAACTGCAAGGAAAACAAGAAAAAAGAATGTCGAACTCATTGTATTTTCAACAATAAGGAAATAATTTTATAGTAAAATTAATGAATTTTAACGTACATTATTTTTCCTTAAATTTAATGACTCATAAAATCTGTTAATTGTGTCTGAAAAAATGCTTTGTTTCATAATACGCCTCACATCTTTGCAATGCACTAAAAATCCCTTCAAAGCATATTTTTCCGTAATTTTTAGCCATCCGTTGCTACTACGAAATTGTCGTATACCAATGCCTTCATAAATTAAAGAGCTTTCTCTATTACAAAAGGTCTAGAGATCGGAACATCTTTATTTCTCATTGTGTGTTTATCCATTTCAAAACTGCCTCGTCGACATCTTCATAGACACATGTTCTTAAATCACAATTTTGTAGCTTATCTTGATTTTTCATAATAGTTGATAAGCTGTTAGAAGTATTACCAAATTTTAAAGCAATATCCTTTATCTTGACGCCCTTATTCACTTCCTGAATATTTAAATTTTTTGCTTTGAGGCTCAAGCACTTATGTTTTAATATTTTCAAGCTACAGGAAACGAAGTTACCAGTGCGATCGATCAACACTACAAATAAACCAAGACTAGCTAAAGAACACGGGGACAGGAGACAACTCCACTAAAGATGAAAGGGGTTATCGAAAATGTTTCTAGTGAACTGGACAATGGGTGTAAAGGGTTGAGTATTTCTTGGACGAAATGCCCTTAATTCTTTTGCCCTCGGCAAGCTAGGTACCTCATAAAACCAGTTCAAGAAATAGAAAAAAAAAATACAATCTTAAAAAAATAATAATAATAAAAATAAAAAAGTTCGCTATTTAGAAAATGCATTTCGCTAGAGGGAAGTTATTTTATGAAGAAAATCGTAAAATGCTCTTGGTTCCAGGAAAAGTTCGCAATATAGAAGTTCGTAATATGGAGGTTCGAGTGTAATATCAAGCATTCCTTTGATATCAACGTAACTTTATACGTATCTCAAAAGGATGTATATTTGTTTTACGAATAAATGTGATTTGAAGTAAAAATTAAAACTTTTAAATATTACTGAAGCCTAAAGTTCAAGGTAAAAACACAAAAACAACTTTTCTCAGAAAATATTTAAAAAACATTCATTATTACAAGTACTACCGTATTTTACCGAACATAATATCCGCTCTTATAATAAGGTTAATTGCAAAAGGTGAATTTGTGTTTATTAACATTTAAGAGGAATTTTTTCCTTATTTTTTGAACATTAATTGATCTCGTTGAAAAATTCCCCAGCCACAATTATTAACACTATTTTGCACGACATTGTTTCTTCTTTCATATTTTTAGTTTTTATATTATTATTTCCCTTAAATTTAATTTTTATAATATTTTTATTTACTCCTTATGTTTAATTTTTATATTATTATTTCCATTAAATTTAATTTTAATAGCTTTCTTTGCAATATACAGTGGGTTTTAAATCGTTAATTTATCATTTACCATCTCCTTTGTATAATATGTTCCTAGAAGACTCAGTGCCAAAAATTTTAGCCAACCAACCAACTTGTAAAAAGTTCATCATAAATTATTAAAAAGTAGATTTCTTTAAATCTGTCATTTTAAGGGAAAATGTATTGAGACATGTTATCTAATACAACCCTTCTCAAAGCCTTTTCAGGATTACAGGTGGTACTGATGTGTTAAACATTGTAGATACTCATCTTTCACGAAATACATATTTTTATTCTTACTTCATTATCTTCCTTAGTTATTGAAATAAACTAACGCGTTACACATTGTAAATATTTCACAAAACACATTTTTATTCATTTACTTATAAAAATTAAAACTTAAAATTCGGAAAAAATTTTAAAGTTTTGCAAAAGTTTTAAGTTTATACTCTATATTTATAATATTTTTTCGATTATTATTATTTTGTAAATTTCAATTTCTTTATTTGCATTAGTGTTGCCCAATATACGTAGAAGATGCACCTCATAACTGAGAAACTTCGTCTGCTTAAAAGGTTGATAAATAAACCTTTACGTAACAAACTAAAACGGTCGTTTTAATGCAATTTTTTTTCAGAGCAATTTCCCGTCACATTTTACACAATGATTATAAAGTTATAAATTTTTAATGCAATTTTTTTTTCTTTCAGTGCATTTTTGCGTCATCATTTTACACGATGATTATAAAGTTATAAATCTCCACCAAATTTTTAAAAAAATCTAAAAAAGGCGATTTTAAGAAATTATTCCTAGCTGTTAAATTCAATAAATCAGAAACTGGTATTTATAGATTAAATATATTTATATCTTGCCACCAATTAGTCAAAATGTTTTAAATTGATTTTTATCCTAAAAAAAAAACCAGAGTAATGTCCATTGAAAAATTAAACATTTGTGATGGTGCATTTCAGCTGTTTTTTGAGGGCACCTTCTTTGGTTATGGTAAAGCAAATAAAATATTTTTGGGTTCTTCTTGACTGTAAATTTTCTTGTACTTGATACTTGACTTACTTAATTAAATTGAATTTAACGCAATACATACAGTATCAATTTCTAAGTATATTCGCTCATCAACAAGCAGGGAATTGAGCCTTTTCAAAATGTATGGTACTAGAGATTCGGATGAGGCACTGACACACTTAAGTGGTGTATATATGAGGAAAATAAATTATAAATATCTGCAACATATATACAAAGACGGTTATGTGGATATCGTATAAGATTTTGAGTCAGTTTATTCAATTCTTAGCTTTCCTCCATTGCCAGCCTTCATAATGTTGCCTTTAGGGGAAATTCTCTCTGCTTCTTCCATCTTCTCTGATTATTATTGTGTTCTGTCTTCATCTGTTCTTCCTCATTCCTCTGAAAGGAACGGTTTTCAGTTAAGCAACACAATCGTCGAGTGGATTTTGCATTTGTTGTCTTCAAAAATCATATTAATTCCGAGTAGAGTTTCAGTTTAGAATTCAAAAGGATTACACGGTTTTTAGAGCTCAAATTTTATGTTCAAGATCAAATAGATCCCTGGGGAAATGTGAGTCGTCGAACTATCTCCTGTGTACCAATTTCAATAATATAATCGTCCAAATCCGAAAACTACTTAGAGGCTTGGAGGATAAAAATATCGGTTTCTTTTGCAGTTGTTCGTGGAAATGGATGTTTTTGGAAATGAATTGTCCTATTGTCTTTAAAAGACTGCTCATAAGCCCGAATATAGCATTACTGTTAATATCCCTAAGTATTTTAATATCACGGTCATGAGAGGAAAATGGTTGAGTCTTGAAATCAAGAATACATTAATTTAAACTAAGGGAGCTTAACCCGGGGATGTTTCCATACCATCATTTTTTGCTAATTAAACTTCCTGTGTCTGTAGCATTGGTGGCGAGAAAAATGTTGAACATGCCTTGTTCAACATTTTCTTCTAAGGGATAGAGAGATCATAAAGTTGACCATTTAAAACATTCGTAGTAATTGACTTTCAGATTTTCAGCAGTTTGTTTCCAACTAAAATGCATATTACTATTGTTTTAAAATCCATTGTAAATAAAATTGTAACTCTTCATAACTTTAAAGTTTTTATCTTTTACTTATTTTCTTTGTAAACGCCTCTTAGTACGATATTTTGTAATATGCATATCTATAAGGAAAATAAAATCACCCTTTCAAAACTAATAAATATTAAGAACTTTGCAGTACAATTATTTTTTAACTTTTATTGAGAAACTGAACACTGTTACCAATATTCTTAAAAATATGTTTGATTTGAATCAAAATTAATTGTTTTAAAATTTGTCTTAAGTATAAAAATATAAACCAATGTTGTGCAGGGAAAAAATTAAATATTTTCTTTTAAATTTAAAAGCATATATTCATAAATATTCCGGAGTATAATATATAAAGATTCTTAAAATATAAACACAGCTGACAGTATATAAGATTTCAAGATTTAAGAAATATCTTTTTCTTTTAGTTTCTTTTAAACAATTATTCTTTTGATTCTAGAGAATGAGTTTTTAAATTATATATTCTGCAATTTATATTTAAATTAAAGAAATGTAAACACTATAATAACTGTTAATAAAATATTGAGATTACAATTCAATGTAATTTGCATCAAAAAGTTGTTAATTTATGGTTCTCTTATGAAAAATAGTGGGTGAATTTTATTTTACCTTAAATTTTTAAATCTCATGTAAATTAAATCATTCATTAATATGTGATATACATGATGTTGATAACATGAAATTATTAATAATATTTGATATTGGAGTTTTAATTAAATTTCATATAAAATGAACAAAAATCTTTAACATTTTGCATGTTTCTTATTTTGAAACCAGAACTTTATGACAGAATAGCATTACTTCTCAGAAAAATTTTATTCTTAGTCACTTAAATTAAGCTATATCATTATGACAAAATGACATTTCTGTGTTGAAGAGAAAAATACGTGTAAAGAATGTAAAAAAAAAAAAAAATAGTTGTGCTATTGTTTATTTATGTTAAGAAATATTCTGTACATCATATCTCTTCCTGCATACTAATCGTTTCCATAACGAAGGAAAAAGTTTTGCTTCGTTTGTATTAAATTTCACGCGGAAAAGCTTTTCACGCCATAATTTATTCATGCAGAAATACTAAGCAAATTTTACCCTTTTAATTTTCTCTACTAGCAGAAAATTTAATAGCCGTTTATAAAATATTGCTCTGTTGTCAACTTTAAGTCGATTTTTCTGGTATTTTAAGAATATATTTCTTTTGAAATCTCTTCTGTTGTTTTATACAAAATATGTGAAACTACATATTATGTAATTTTTGTTAACATAAAATATAAATTAAAATTTCCATTGTTATTTTATACAACATATTAAAAAAAGAATTTTTTATTAAATGTCAATTGACATGGATTTCTGAAGGCATGAAACGACAATATTGAAAGTAATATGAATAAAATTATAAACTATAGAATTTTTTCTTGTATTTATTTATTAGTTAATATATTCTTTATAAGTTTAAGATAAGTTCCTAATATTTCAGGATTCCAGTTATTTAGAAACACAGAAATAAAAAGTTGACACAAAATTGTTTAAATTTCAGCTAAAGTTAGAATTAAATACCAATTAAAGAAAAAAAATTAGCAGTTAAATTAAAATATTTAAATTGAATATTTCCAGTTATATTGTGTGTGTGTGTATTAACTATATAATCTTAAAAATATTTTCTTCTAAGGAATTTATATTAAAATACAACACAAAATGTAACTTAAAATATCTAATTTTCACACACTATTGCCCTTTTTTAAGAATGTATGTCAAAAAATGAAATAAATGTATAAAGTCGAGTCAATGTTTAATAATAATTCATAAAGAAAAGGATAAACTTAAAGTTACACATCACAACTTATTAACAGAAGATATTTCAGTAAATGAGATTAAACTATAATTATATTTCACATTTCCTTAGCCTTTAATTTTTTGTCTTTTTAAGATGGAATCATTTTGTTTACTTTGATGCATTTGATAACTACTTTGTTCGCAACATATTTCATTATTCTTTTGTTGCATTAAACAATTTTGAATCGAAAAAATTAATTAACTCATAAATGAAATACACTAATCATTCCTATAGTAGTTTTCACATAGGTATTTTGGTAATAAATAACTTACCAAGTTAAGAAACTTTCATGTATTTGTATTTGTCTGATATTTTTTCAGAGTGGTTCAACAATAATTTATTTGAGACAACTATGGATTAAATGAAGATGATTAGTTTATGTTATTATTATCCTTATGTTAGAAATTATTTATTTCTAAATATTCACATAATTTATATTAAGTTCTAATTTGATTAATATGATTAAGCTTCATTACTATTTTTTTTCCTTTTTTTACCATTGTTAAGTGCATTCGTTAAAATGTCTCAGAAAAGACTTCATATTTTTTCTCGTTTCGTTCGAAATAAAAATTATTTTCATTTTTGTCCAATCTCATTATCAAAGAACAGCTAAAGCTAAACGATCTTATTTTCTGGAATTTCATATTAAGACATTTCTAACATTTTTTCTATACTTATTTATACCTTAATAAAGATTTTTTTTAATTCAGTTTTTTAATTCAGATACATTTATGCTCTGTTTTTTTTTATTTAAGAAGACCAGTAATACGTATTCTAGAAGATTCACTTTTTAATTCAATTGGAGATTAAAGACTTTTACTTGGCAAACCTTTCATTTCTTGCCCAATCAAGCAAAGATACAGATATTTAATTTTTACATATGAATCTTTATCTAGCAGATGTTGTGATTTCCTTATTTATTTTTCTTAAATAATTTAAGTAACAGATTAAATTCTCTAGACAAGAAAATTAAATCGAATGATGAAATCGCTTATTACATTATAACAACATTATGCAGAACTTCTTATAAAGTTCTCAAGTTTAAGAAAATTCAATGTTGCCTAATAAATAATTCTAGAACTATTGAAGATTGATCTGTGTGTGTTCTCTTTTGATTATATGATTTTTTTTAACAGTTCGACGTATATTGTGAATGCTTTTATATTTTTATAGTTTCATAATTATTTAGATTTTTTATACTTTTAAGTGTTTTATTTTTTTGTGATGTTGATTTGAATGGGTTTTTTTTTAATTCTAAACTGAACGATTTTAACGATTTTGTTGTAACATAGTAATTACATTTTCATAATACATTTTCTTACGACTTAAATAATAATGACAAGCAAGAAGAATAAATAAACATCTACGTAGCAATATTATTTGCTTCATTTTATCAAAAAAGTGTCTTTTGTATTGCAATTGTAGTATATATAAAATCGAAATTTTTCGACATTGTTAATAGTGTGGAAAACTATTTGTTGATCAGAGAGCTTATTTCAAGATAATAAAATGATTGCATACCTACAATTAATTCATTTTAAATAATTTTTTCAAGATTCATATCAGTTACACTTTCTTTTCAACAGTTAGTTCTAGAATGTTGATACAGTTTGTGTTACATATTCATCCATACTTTAAATATTCATTTCGTAATACATAAATGAGATCCAATTCCCATTAGTAAAGGTTTCAAGAACGTATTTATTTCTACAGTTCCCTTGATTTCCCTTCGGAATTGAATGGACATTAATACAAGTACCCCAAGGAGTTAATTACAATTACACCAACAGAATCAGTGTCATAACTTAAATTTTAATGAAAGAAATATAACTTAGCCTTATGGCAACCAATCAGGAGAGATTTGTATTTTGTAAAGATTGTTTTTTTAAAAAAAATGAAATGCTCTAAAGACATGGTGTCTTTTCAGTTTCAAATATATACTATACTTTAAGATAAGTAATGTGTTTGTAAGCTTATATTTCCATTAAATTTATATTTTTTGTTGCAGATGAGGGACCTGCGACATGATAATTTGAATCCTTTCATTGGAGCCTGCGTCGACCCACCAAATATTTGTATAGTCACTGAATACTGTGCAAAGGGAAGTCTTAAGGTAAAATATAATAGCAAATTGTTTCACTGCCTAAAAATTATATTAAAATTATCAAGGCATTGGTCGTGATTTTGAGAGGTAATTGGAACAACGAATTATTTTACATCGTTGCACTAACTATATTTTAAGGTTTACGTTCTTAACAATAAAAATTCAAAAAAAAAAAAAAATTAAAAATAACAATTTTTGCCTTTAAGCTGGTATTTTTAGTTACGAAATACACAAGTGGGCCGTACAAGAAAGTTTAATCTGCAACATTTAATTTTTTTGAAAATTTTATAAATTGTTTTTTTACTATTATTTATTATCATGTAGTTATGCCTCAGTAGTAAGTATAATTTATTTGCCGAGATTGAACTTTAAATAGTATCGTAAAGCGTCATAAATTTCATTGAAGTCATTTTGTATAGTGAAAGGTAATTAAATAATTATGCAATATAAATTTAAACTGTGCTAAGTGATCTTATGTAACATAACTGAATACGTTAATTTCTCAGACTAGCTTGGCCCAATGGATGGTTAACAATCTTAAATGGATTTTTTTTAAATGTATAATATATTTTAGGAGACCGTAGAAACCTAACAGCTAAGGCTGTGAATTTAAAATCTAGCAATATGTAAGACAGGACATAGTCACCACTTCAGATGCAGTTAAAGAAAAAGAAATACCTTTATCAGAAAATCTGTTACATTGAAATCCATGGAAACAGAAAACTTTCATGCAACCTAATCTTCAAAATTAAAGAAATAAATGTTGAAATATCAATCTGTTAGTAGTCTAGAAGAATTTGAGTAATTTTCTTGGCTCAGATTAATCAAAAATCATGAAATATATTATTTATTTCTTTAGTCGAACACAAGGTACCATTTTGCTTGCATCGAAACAATATTCCACAAAACTTTATAATTAAGGAACATATCCATTGCACCCACAGATGCTTTATTGTCTATTAACATCGGACTTTGAAGCAACACGAGGTTTAATGGCGATGGATCTCTTCATTTTGAAACACGATCAAATGCAGAAGACTATTCCTGAGCTAGCACTCCCCTCTCGAATTTCCCAACCACGTGAGGACTTTGAACCTACGCAAATTTCATGTACATTAGACACTCCATAGGACGGATATTCAACAACGCGGGCTCACGAGTACTCTACCATGTCCACTTGGCAACATCAACCATTACACTTACTGAAAGTTCGGTATATTTTAAAAGAGCATTTTGCCATTTTTTTTTTTTTTTTAAATATACGAAACATATGTTTTATGGAATAATTTTTTAATTAACATAATTCTTTAAAAAAGAACTTATACTAATACTTATATTTCTGAAAAAAAATAATTTATCGAAACAAATATCCATATTATAATTTACGTCTAAAAATTTTTAATAATCTGAAAAGAATGTATACTTTTCTTTTACTAAATGGAAGTATTTTGGGTCCATTTATCTATATTTCATTAATTGAAAATACATATACAACAAAAAAAATTCTAATTTTTTAAAAAAAATTTGTTTCAGGACATTTTGGAAAACGAAGATGTAAAACTTGATAATATGTTCATCGCTTCGCTAATTGGTGATATTGTGCGGGTAAGGATCATTTAATGAAATTAACGTAAGAATTCTATTTAACTTAAATTTCCGTGTAGGAATATGATCTAAATAGATTATCTTTAAATGCTGACCAGTAATAAAATATGTAACAAAAATAAATTAAATCTAGTTAAAAGCTCGAAAAAGTGAAGCGGAAATATAGTAGAATAAAATTAAATTAATTAGAAATATATTCCTAAAAATTATTGTAAATTAAAGCGCAAACTAGAAGACCACTGTATAAACGCTTTTCATTGCATTTGTATAAAAAACAATTCAATGCATTTGTATTAAAAAAAATAGAATTGAAGAAAATATTCTACAGTCATGTATTTTTTAAAACAATTTATAGTAGAAATCTAGATAATAATGCATTTAAAAGACATAGTAATAGCTAATAATTTATATTTAGTGTGTAGAAACTAAAATTGGGGTACCTAAATTTCGGAAAGGTAGACTTTCAATTGTATGATAAAAATTAAGATCCAACATACTTAAGCATAAAATATATGCTTTGTGATATAAATTGTTATATTATAATCTAAATCTCAAAAATTCTTAAGGCTGTCTTACTTAATTCGAACAAATATTGTTTAAAAAGACGTGAATCAAAGTGAAAATTAATTTTAACTATGCTAAATTTATTAATTTTTTTAAAAAATATATATTATTTAAAAATAAATTAGGTACTCATCTCTTTAAAAATATTTAGTTTGTATCAGTGTAAAATTCATCTCTTACATCTCTTATTAGAACTGTTTTAAAAATATTCGTCATTTATTTACTGCATTCTGAGCAAAAACCCGATTTTATTAACAACCATGAAAAAATAATACGAAAGTAATGATTCTTTTAAAAAACAATTATTTCTTAGTTCTTTGAAATTTTTGAATATCATACGGAATAATACAAGGTTACGAATATAAACAACAATAATGCATCGGATAAAATTACATTTGGTTTTATTTATATTGCGTAAAATTCTGGAATACTTTTGTCAGTATGGGATACAGGTTAACTATAATTAACAAAAAAGAATTATCTTCAATCTACGTCGATCTGATTCGGGTGAGAGAGGGACTTCAGTGGTTGAAAATATTTGTTTCTCTGCTGTTATTTTATTAAGGAGTTTGATATCTCCGGGTCGCATAGGTATAGAAGTGAGAACCTCACCGGGAGCCTAAATAAATTGCCTCGAAAAAGGCTAGTTACGCAGGTCATGAGAGTAAAATCCACCAATCCAGTAGACAAAAGATTTTATGGTGAGTGAATTGAGAAGGGAGGTTGGTTCATACGTCAAATTACAGTTGAAACCCCCAAAGTCATAAGACTTATGAGGGTCTGAGTAAACCTCCTGTGAAAGTCTCAAAAGTAAACTCATCTGCAACCCTTTTAAATACACAATATATATATCATACATTGTCAAATACTTCTATAAACCGTAATCATCCGTAACAAATACATAGGCGTAACTCACAAATCAACTGGCACCTTTCGATTAAATGAGTTACGTCGTAAGGTCGAGGCTTAGACATGGACGATAAACATGGTGTAATAATGCAGTTTTACCACTGTTACTAGACAGCCTGTAATTCGAAACTCTCAGTTATTCAGAGAATGTATAACTCAGTAACTATTAACCATTAAAAATATTCAGATCATAATCTTATCGTGTCCGCGTCGAGACTGACACGAGACCCCAATTAGTTCATGCAGTAAAGTGCTCCTTCACTTAGACTCGTCCAAATGCTCTGACTGTGACAAGGATGGTTGGAACAAAGATGTGTAATAAATTTGAAGCGTGTTCGTATGTCCTAAGTGCATTTCAACATCTGCATACCAATGCTTCGATTGACAAGCCGTGGCAGTCCCATAAGCTACTTCTGCCACCCTTTTGCAACTTGTGAGCCAGCACGTTCCCATATCAAATAGATCCATTATCCATTGATGAGTTTCTAATAGCCTGTGTCGTATTTTCAATTAAAAAGACTATTTGACCCCACAGCATAGTGACTCCATTTGCCTCCAATCCGATCGCCTTTCTGGAATTTCCTTTCACACGACTTCATTAAAAACACCATCGTATACGATAATAGGTTATCTCTGGATTGCATTCAGGATGAAATATTCTTCTGGTGACTAATTTTCTTGGTACTTTACCAGAAAGATAATGCACGTATGTACACTGTATGCATCAGCCTAAGGGGGCTGCAAGATATGCAGATGCTCTCCTGGTCAGAAATTCCCCCTTGATTTCTGCCAATAGAACGCATTTGGGACTTTTAAACAGTTAACATGCCACTCGCTGCTGTTTACAAAAGACGGACAGTTGTAAATGGTTTACATGAAATGATAAACCAATCTTCAGAATCTACTCTCACTGTCTTCGTTCATAGGCATTTTGCTTTTTTTTTCTTGTTGAGAGGGTAATCCTGGAACCTAATGATAGGGATCGTTTTCACTCTGTGTTTTAGACTTATTTATTTAACGTTGCTGTCTCTCTGTGTTTGTCGAGTTTCTTCATTTTTTAGTCACTCTTTCTTGATGTTGCAATTTCAGTATCGCGTAGTGTATACTGCAATAAAAAAATAAAGAAACTAGATGATGCAATAGATGCTTCATTGCAGGGCATGATTTACCTTCATGACAGTCAACTTCGTTCCCATGGTAATCTCAAATCTTCCAATTGCTTGGTAGACAGTCGATGGGTAGTTAAGATATCTGACTTTGGATTGCATGAACTAAAGTTTGGAGCTGATTCTGGCGACGATGACAGCACTGATTTTGAAAAGCAGTGTGCAAGTGAGTACTATATATATAATTATAATTCATATAATTTATTATCCACAATATATTTAAGTACTCTTAAATATGTGAAGTTATCAGTATCAGAATGAATAGTTAATATTAGATAAATAATTAAAGTATGATTTATAATAATATTGTATGTTTAAAAATCTAACATATCATATCGTTAAGTGTCAAAAACTATGCAGCTTCAGTTGTGTAAATATATATAAAGTATTTTTATTCAGCCAACAGCTGCCATTAAGATAATATAGAATGAGATGCTAAATGGCTGAAAAGAGAAAATCGTTTTTTGTAAATATAATTATTTATTTTGCCAAAACCTTGCTTAAGTAAAATAAAACTTGGGTTATATTATCTAATTGTGGATAGCATCTACAAACATTTAGAGTTCACTCATTTTGTTTATCATTTCAAATACATCGTGAATACTAAAAATTTCAGAAAGCAAAACATCTAGAAGATATTGAGCATATAAAAGAATATATGAACTTTTAAAAAATATATTTTTTTAAAACTCCACACACTTTTTAAATACATAATTTCGAATTTTTCAAACATTTAAATTTCATTAAAAACGAATTAAATGCGAACATTATGCATATTTCCATGTCTTGTTATTTTGAAACATTAGACGTTTGAAATATTTTATATTCTTTACATTATTTTGAAATATTTGGTTGCTTCTTCAATCTACTCAATATTGATTGTTCATTAAGCAAAATAATGTACAAAACATTATGTCATTTATCAACTTATTACAAGTTTGATTCTTAACCACTTTCAAGGAAAATTATTTCCAGGTTCTTTTCAAACAAGTATCGAAACTAAATTTAAATATTTATTTTTTTACTAATTCCTGCAATGAAAAATGTGTAATTGTGAAGTGCATGACACAAATGTTCTAAAAATGAAGTCTTCGTATTTTACTTTAAGTATTTAAGTTTCCTTGGTCAAATGTGTTCTCAATTCAGCAACTTGACTCATTTCCTTTTCCTTTTTTATGGATTTCAGTAACTGATTAATATATGATATTCATACTATCTTTATACCTTCGAGACATAGTATACCTTTAACCTTGGACCTTTATACCTTTAACATGGACATGTTAAATTACCTTAAACGCATTAAGCACGTTTTTTTTTTTAAAAAAATTGTTGAATGTATTATGTAATACACTTTAAAAATATAAATTGAATTCGCTGCTAAATGAAGAAAAGTACCTTTAAGAAAAATTACATATATTCTGAAATGAAAAATGAAAGTGAAAAAAAATGTAATACTTTAAAAAAATTCTTACATTTATTTTTCTTCCCCACTGCTGTGATTTGTTCAGAATTTCGGTTGATTTTCTCTTTCAAGGAAATGTGTTAAAAAGAAGTTTCAAGAAATAAAAAGAAAGGGGAGAAGTTTGAAAGATTTAATTAAAAGAAATGTTTCTTTTCCTGCTATTAACGAAATTAATGAGGAGTAAATTTTACGCATTACTAATTAGTTTTACTCCGAGACAAATTTAAATATATTTCAGACTCCTATTTTTTCAAAAACATATTCTACTAAAAATTTTCTTCGTTCAGAGTCAACTGGAGACTTAATAACCTTTATATGTAAATTCAATACATTTAATTGTATTTTCAAAATTTATTTCTTTTGGAAAAGAAAGCTTAAAAAATAATCAACTATTTATTCCGAGTAATAATTCTAAGAGATAAACTAAATTAAAGAGAAAAAAATATAGCTAAAGATGTGTGTATTCCTGATGAGATATTTTATAGTCAAAGTAATGTTGCAGAATATAATTTTCCATGGTTTATTAATTTTTATTAAATGTATTCTATTAGTTTGCAATCAAATTATACACACACACACACACAAATATTTCTAAAAAATAAAGAAAATTGTGTTGAAAAAGTACAGCAGCTCCGTGATTTGTGAAATAATTTTTCTGATATTCTCTGTTTATTATTTCTTTTAAGGGATCTATTTCAGCTTATTACGATAAGGTTGTTGGTTCGTTAAAACTCAATGTTTATTCTAGATAAATATAGGGATTACTACCTCAACTCACAAGAGAGACATACATGATTCCAAGTAGTTTTTAAGAAATTAAAAATTATTTCAGAAAATTTTCGTTTTTCGAAAAATAAGAAGTAAGAAATGCAATTATGGTGGAATGTTTTTTGAAGCATTAAAACTTAAAAATATTATTTTAAAATTTATTTACTTAAAAATTGAAAAATGATAAGAAATATATTAATGATTAAATTAAATTTACATCATTAAAACTCATAAAAATTATTCTAGAATATTTTCCTAGACATAAAAATTATGAAAAATGTCACAAAGATTTTAATCATCAAATAAATTTCTTTGTGAACCTTTCTAAATAAAATTTTTCTTATGACATTGAGATACATCAAATCATTTCCCTTTTGTGATATCGATCAACATTTCATCCATTAATTTCCCCAAATATTTTTTTATTTGCTCAATATTCTAAATTTCTGCGCCATTTACTTTCTTAAGACAGTTAATACATTGGTGTTGCATTTTGGCTGTTACTTAGAATTAACTTTTTTCCCAATCTCTAATTTTTATCCACGAAATGCATTACTTTCTGTGGTTATCCAAACGCAAATGTACAATTATCGAAACATATAAGCATGATTAATAATTTTCTAATTTATCACTGGAGATGTGCAGAACTTCTGTCATTTAGATTAGAATACATGTACAAAATTGTTTTAAGGGCATTATATAAAAAAATATTTAAAAAAATACAATGTTTTGGCAAAAAATTAACTTAGAATAACCTTTTTTCAAAATGTTCTCCTTTTATAGAAAAAATGCTTTCATAATAATATTTTGCTTATATAAAGACTTCTCCAGAGAGTCTGAACTAGGAGTTTTGAAAAATTTGCATTATTTTCAGAGTTACCACCAATTGTAATAATTAACGGCGTTTTTTTTCTTAAAATTTCTCCCCTCTGTTGTCGTAAAATATAGATAAATCCACCTCTAAGTTATATATTTCAAAAATTTTACTTCGGCCTTTGTTCAGAGGTCTGAGCTATATGCAGGCAAAATATCATTATAATCGAAGCATTTTTCATAAAGGAGAATGTTTTGAAAATTGATCATTCCATGTTCATTTTTTGTCAGAATATTGTACTTAAAGAATTTTTTATTGTAATACTATTCTTAAAACAATTTTATATACGTTTTCTAATCTAAGTAACACTAAATATCATGAATATTATCCATTTATACGCTTTTGTAAAATCGCGGTTCCGAAAGTAGTCGGATACCTTGAATATCTTATCCTTAATTTTGGAAAATACTACAAAGTAAAGGAAGATATATAGAAGAGACTACTTAGTACAAATTAGTATTAACTTTCCTAGCACTTTTTTCAGTTATAATACTTTAACAAAGTTTTACTAATTTTTACTTAAAAGTTCTATTTTGAAATTTTATTCAAAATTTAATAATTTAATACGATAATATTGAAATGGAAACACTATTTCCCCCCAAAAATAAATTTTAAAATCAATATTTTCGTTAAA
>BMAV01018139.1:0-36281 GCA_019973955.1 Trichonephila inaurata madagascariensis
AATTCTGTGTGTTTAAGATTATAATTTTTTAATAACGCGCAAACACGTATTCATACGACAAAAATACACTTATTCCGAATTTTTATGTTGTAGAAATTTTGATTTTTGTAACTGTGTTAGTTTAGTGGGGGTAATTAAAGACTCCAAGTTTCGATATATGTACTATGAATAACGATATTTTTTTAGTGTTGAATTATTTAGACATCGAATGATAACAATCCATACTTTTAAGACATTTATTACAAAATCATTTTAGACACATTTGAAGTTTGAATAAATACTCATTATTTTTCAATTTGTTATAATTCATTTTTCCTTTTTATGTACATTTAAAACAGGGTGTTGATCTCTATGATTATTTTATGTGCTTGTTATTTTAATTTCAGACGTTAAACTGCATCTACGCAAAAACTTTTTCGTTTTTAAGAAAATTTGTTCAAATATGTTTTTGACTATTATTAAGAAAATTTCTTAATAAAACGTATACAATATTTTTTTATTTATAATGCGAATTGGTTTTTGACTTTCTGCTATAAAATGTATAATAAACCCCATTATACGAACTTAAGTTATTGTATGATAATATAATATGAAATTGAATAAATTTTATACAGTTAAAGCAGCTCTTTGTTTGAAAGGTTTGATAATATTAATGTTTTTCTTAATTTATTTAATACGTGTTCTGAGCCAAAGACATGCGATGTATATACATAAATAGAAACGAAATTTTTTTTCATGTATCATGCTAGATATTTAATGCCCGACGGTTTCGAACCCACCCAATATATTCATGTAGCCAACGTCATTTTATATAAATCTTAGTTAACTTTCTAAGGAAATATGCTACAATTTGCATAAACTTCCTGTTTTTCAGTCTACATATGAAATTGAACTCAAATGATTGTTTCTTTCAGTAAAAATGATTTCCGCCCCTTTTATGCCAGTGTTTCGTGGGTGCGCCCCCTGGGGCGCGATAACCCTTCAAGGGGGCGCGAACATATCGAAAATAAAAAGGTTAAAAAATTAATTTACTGGAATGAAAAATACTTTCTGATATAATAAAAAATACAGATTTACATTGCTATGATTTATATATATATCATCTGGGTGAAAAAAGTTATCAAAAATAAAAGATTCTACTCTTTGAACGCTCATTAGCTATCTTTGATCCTATAATCCAAATAAAAAAATATTTTGTTTGCTTTACTGTAATCCTTCGCTGAGAGATTTTTTATTACATTTCTTTTAATCTAAAATATTACTTTTGCTGGCTTTCAAACTTACTGGTATGGTTACCTGCATCCCTTTTTTAGGAAGTTGTAAATTATATAATTTGTTGCGTTTTTCACAATGTGAAAGAGTTTTATGATACATGTGTATAAGCATATTGAGCACTTTAGTTGATTAATTGATCCAGTGAATTTAAGAGTATACTGAAACATATAATATCACAAAATCGTTAATTTGTGGTGGGAAAACTTTCGTTCATTTGTTACCAATGACCTGACAGAGAATCTTCTAATTTGACAGTCTTAATGGGAGCTAAAATGAATTGATAACATATCTCCTTTTTGGGAGGGCAAACGTTTTTAGAATCTTAAGGTAATACTTGTTTAGACCCGTTCCCGGCACGACCACTATTTTTCAAAAATATTTTCTTGAACATGCTGTATTTCTTCATGAATAACTTAGTGGTTTTTAATTGTGATGTTGTAATGACTGATTGCGTTTATAAATGTAAATGAGCAGAATATAAAAAAGAATTGGGCATTCAGATCTCTCTGAAAGGAAATTGAAGCTGATCAAACAAGGGAAACATTTGCTGAAATAATGCAAATTAATCATGTTAGCGAAAATTTGAGAAAAGCAATAAACATGAAACGAAAGGAAAATTTCAATAGCTACATTAAGAACCTTTTATCAAGAAAATAGCCATAAGTACCGCAAATGCACTTCACCCTGTCAAAAAGACACAAGCAAGAAAAGTCCAACAGGATATTTTTCGATCATCAAAGAACATTAAAAATTACAATAACGGGAACAAAATGTGACAGTTTTGCTTGCAACAACTTACCTGTAATTTTAGCAAAGTGTCTGTGATTTGTGTCCTTTATTAAGGTCACACATTTAACAATTTAGTTCAGTTTATTGGATATTTCAAATTATGAAAGACAAATAGAAAAATCCTTGAATAGGTAAGTATATTTTCTCTTAGTTAAATTATTCAATTGAAATTGTGATTTTTATCTTGTATATTAAAATAACAGGCAAAAAGAATTGTGGTGCTTCACTCCCGCGACCATTAACGTTGGTATCAAGTGCACACCTGATCCCGGGTTTTCTCAAGGCTTCTTTAAATATTAAATAACACAATTGCTATTCATTAGAGTTTTATATTCTTTTTATTACTTAACATTTATTCTAAATGCTAATTATGTGAGGCTTCAAATTACAGTTCATTCAAAACCGTTTATAATATGAGTATTCATTTCAATAAATCATTTTACATTTTGTATACATTGTCATGCACTTGGTTTTTACTCTCCCATTAAGCTATTATATCAAGAATATATTATTATCATTTTTTAAAAATAAACTCGTGTTAAGAGTGGGTACTTTAGCCAGTATAAGAACAAGTTTAATAATTATCAGTGACTTCCATGGGCTTGTCTTGAGCTAAGTTTTTCAAAGGAAGGCTAAAATTGTGAAATTGACACTCAGAGTTATTTTTTGATATTTAGCTCAGACCTATATATTTTGTCTTCAAAGTAGAAGCACTGCAGAAAATCTGGGATTCACAAAGGTATAATGTTAAAAATGGTAATAGTATTCGAAATGCTTTTGTTTTCGCGCAGAAAAATTCAGCATCCACCTCTATCCAGAATTCAAAGAGTGATTTATTACAAAATTGCCCTTAATTTCGTCATTGATGTGAACTCTATGAAGATCTCTCTTTTTCGGCAGTTGAGAGCCCTCTGAAGTTATATTTTGAAATGGATCCCTAACCCATTTTGTAACTTGCTATCAATTTGCTCTCGTCTGTGTAATACCTGTTGATGCTTTATTATCGTCGAATGCTTGCTGCGATTTAAAAAATATATCTATATAATTTGTTTTAATCCACTGCCGTACACTTAATACCGTGAATTACAATTAACGCGTGAATTATGAAATGCGCATTCAAGAAAGATTCGGTAGCTAATCGATTCAGCCAAGATTGACTAGAATTGTAATGGAGTGGAAAAGCATTTTTACGTTTTGTGCAGACGTCTGTTAGTTGCTCAGACTCACGAACGTTCGCGAGAATGCCAGATGTGTGGATATGATAAAGAGCAACATAGATTAGCTATTCTTAATGACATTTGCACTTTAGAAATGGATCTTTGAAGAAATATATCTTCTAATTAAATATTATTTCAATCTGTTTCAATTTAAAAATTAGAGAAAGAAAATAACATAATTAACCTATTGCTTAAAGTATATATATTATATATATATATATATATATATATATATATATATATATATATATATATATATATATATATATATATAATTTAATAAAATATATATTACTTAAGAGTAAACATATATAAAAAAAAATTAATATTATCTTATATTAATACTGAATTACAGGTTCGTGTTTAATAAGTATTAACGACTTCATATGGGCTTGTCTCTAGAGCAAAAGTTTTTTGAAATTGACCCTCTGAATTTTTTTCTATATTTAGCTGATATTCATATTTTCTTCTGTTAGCCACCGCATTTTGGTGTAATATGTTCCAATTTAAAATTAGAGAAAGGAAAAATAACAATAATTATCCTATTACTTAATTTTTTTTTGCTTAAGTAGGCAACACATATACAAAATTTAATACTTATGTTATTAATTTGTACGGTGGCTTATAATTAAGATCGTATTGTAGCTTATCGTAAAAGTGCATTATTATCTCATTCAGTAATTTATTAATGTATAAGGGGGGCGCGAAAAAGTTATGATTGAAAAGGGGGGCGCCAGTATTGAAAGTTTGAGAAGCACTGCTTTATGTGAATTGATTGATAATTGTTTATTATCTCGTTTTAACGATAGGGCTGCGGTAGCCAATTGGTCAAGGTATCAAATCATGGCATGCATCTCATGATTTCGAGCCCAGTACCACTAAAGATCCGCCGTGTAGGGCAGCGATGCACGTTAAATCTGTCGAGAGAGGAAACGTCCTCCCTTTGGTGTGGTGTGGTAGTTAGGAGAGGGGTGCCAGCTGAGGTGTCGTCCACGTCACTTGACCATGTTTCAAAATTACGTCGTCCATCTCCAAAAGCCCTCGTGAAGCTGAACAGTAGACGTTAATATTCACTCACTCGTTTTAACGATACATTAGAGATAATTCTGATGGATCTCGTAATTTTGAACAAACGTCAAGTGACGAGTAAGGCACCTGACTTGGCACCCCATTTGTATACTTTTAAAACCTATTAATTCAAACACTCACACATATTAAATATATACGAAGGAAATTTTTCGGGCGTTGTATTCTAGGGATAATGATAACGGATTCATGGTCTAAGGGCCATTAGTTGAGGCTTTCTGCCAGTGAAGACTTGCCGTGTTGATAATCGTATCCACATTTAATAATATGTTAGAATTAAGGTATGAAGGAAAGAGATTGTTAGTTGCTTATAGTAACTTGGTCATTAAGGACCATGGATCAAAATTACAAGGTTTCGTAGCCATTAGCCTCTTGTGTTTGTTTAAACAGCTTTTTAAAACTCAGTCATTCCATGACTAAATGAAATTCTAATTCTTATACATCATTGCTTAAACGTTTTCAAAATTGACACTAAAACTTGAACACAATTCCTTGTGTGGCATTTCAATAACAAAAGACATTTGCTCACTAAAATTTTACACTTTTTTTGCACTAGGTATATATTTACAGTTCTTTTATTTCGATCAAGTAAATCATACATCAACAACCCCAAATGTATAATAAGGGATAATGGCAGCGGGCTGGAATTTCAGAGACATGGATATTTCAAATAATAAGCAGCCCTGTCCTATTTTCTACACCTTGGAGAAACTTTAATGTGCAGTTTCTCTTGATGAGAGACAATTTCCACTTTAAAGCAAAAGTTTATTTAAAACTCGAAACCTCAAAATTTGTGAATGGAATCTCCTACACAATGAGCCCATGACGATTACATCATACCAAAGGGATTTAAAAGATTTCAAAATGAAAAGTTTAAGCGAATGAAAAAACACTTTCGATAGTCTTCTCAAAACACTACGATTCACAATGTCTTCGAAAATGTTATTCCTACCAAACAATTTTAAGGTTCTTTACTGAATATTGTTTTTTATACTAAAATGAAAGTAACTTCTCGATATGTCTTAATTATAGAACCCTAATGCAATGTGAATGTCAAAATAAGTTAAATATATATAAAGATAACAATTTCCTAATATTTGTTAAAAAAGTCATTGAATACTGTTATGTTTCTTTTAATTCTATTTTTCCGCAGTGAACAAAATAATCTGATTAAAATTCCCTTTGAAGTGTCCTCCAGGACTACTCTTCCTCCTTTTTTATTTCACATCTATATCTGTACAACTAATCCTTATGTTTACTTTTAAATGGAGCGGCATTGCATTCATTTCAAAACAATTATAGATATTTATTTCCTGTTTACCAGTTATCAGCCTTATGTTTGTGAACTTTGCAGCAAGGGTTTCCCTCGAAATACAAATCTATAAAAATTCATTTACCTATTCATAATTAAAAAAAGCCTTATGTTTATGAAATTTGCAGCAAGGCTTTCACACTCAAAAAGGAGATCTAAAAATTAATTTGCGTGTCCATACTAAAGAAACGCCTTATGTTTGTGGAATTTTCAAAAAGGCTTTCTCTGAAAGAAAATCTTAAGAATGCATTTTCGTATTCATACTAACGAAGGATCGTAGATCTTAAAATTTGCAAGTGTTTCTCTCAAGATTATACTTTAAAAACGCAAACACGTCTTCATACGACAAAACACACTTATATTTCCGAATTTTTATGTTGTAGAAATTTTGATTATTGTAACTATGTTAGTTTAGTAGGTAATTAAAAGATTTAAGTTTGGATCTGTATCTATGAATAACGATATATTTTTTTTAGTGTTGTATTATTTCTTAGACATCGTATAATAAATATTCCATACTTTTTAAGAGATGACATGAAATCATTTCTAGACATTTCAAATTTGAACAACTCAATTTTAATTATTTTTCAATTTGTAAAAATCTTTTAATTTTCTTTTTTATATACAAATAAAACAGGGAGTTCATTTTCTATGATTATTCTATGTCCTTGTTTATTTTAATTTCAGACGTTAAATTGCATCTATGTTTTAAATTTTTTTTTTGTTTTTAAGAAAGTTTATTCAAATATGTTTTGACTATGATTAAGAATGTTTTTAAGAAACGTATAATAATATTTTTTCTTATTTATACTGTGAAGAGTTTTGTCTATCTGCTATTTTAAATGTATAATATTCCACATTTGTAGTACGGAATAGCTTTTGTAGAGATAATACAATATGTAATCGAATAAATTGTTCATCATATATTAAAGCAGTCTTTGTTTGAGAGGTTTAATACTTAATATGTTTTAATTTTTTTATTTCGTGGGGTTCTGAGCCAAAGACAAGCGATATATATTTATAAATAGAAACGAAAAATTGTTTAAAGTAAGATATATGTATATTTGTGTTTAAGAATTTATAGGAAAGATATAAAAAAAGTGTTCCACACTTTTTGAGGGTTCTTTGACTATACTGTTTTTGTGCTATTAGGTATAGAGAAAATTGTTTCATTTAAAAAATATATAAACAAATTTGCTAAAGTTTTTTTTTCTATTAGAAAAGATTCATTTTTTGTGTTGTCAGCACCGCAATTTAAATTAAATTGTCTAGAAGTAGTTTAAGTGGCGTTACGTTAACGGAAAATCGGTACAAGTACTAAATGGCAGAAAAAAATGATTTTAAGGATTTTTATATATATATATATATATAACAATAGTGTAAATATAAAACTATTGGAATACTTTGGTAATCTAGTGATAGGAAAAGGAGTTATGAGCATACCATAAAAGTTAAGCTAATTCATTTGCTGTAACTAAATTATCATACATTGTATGAAGTAATCAAAATGAAATAAGTTTTTTAAGTATTAAATCATGTGCTTTCCTGGAAATGCTTACAATATTTATTAACAAAACAAAACATTCAGTTAAGTTAGATACTTAAGAATTATTACTTTAACCAATTACAACTAATTAAAAACGTTTTCAGAAAGCTCTGATATGCAGCTATTAGTCTTTAACTGTTCTCGAACAGTTCAAAATCTAAAATATTGTTAGTATGTTAAACAATATCTTTGTTTGTAGTTTTAAATTCTTTTAAAAATGTTGGACTCTATCCCCAGAAGCAATTGGTGGTGTGGAATATTTTCAAATATAATATCTAATACGCAATTACTGAAAGATTATGGGATTTGGTGAAATAAAAAACATATCCAAATTGGGGTAACATTTAGAATCGTACATATGCTAATTTATGTGGAGGAAGGAGGAAAAAGGATGACTCATCTATGGCACAATTTTTAAAGCAAATACGGCGTTTTGGCCATTTAAGATAAAAAGAAAGTATTGTGTAATAATAGAATTAAAAGGCAGTGTTTTAAGTGTTAAATACACGGAATCATGAGTAGCAGTGATGTATGAAAAAATGTAAGCCACCTTTTGCTAGTTTTGCATCGTACTTAAAAGTCTTAACTTTATTGGAAAGGTTCCTAAAGATGCAATTATAGATTATTTAGAACAAAAGGGGTAGAATACTTAAAGTTCTTACTTATTGGGTTTTAACAGAAATGGCAGCAATTATTTAGACCAGTGTTTCAACTAACTCTGGGGGCGCTATGACCTGCGAGGGGGCGAGCATATCGAAAATAAAAGATTAAAAATTATTTACTGGAATGAAGTAAAAAAAAAATACTTTCTGACATAATAAAAAACACACATTTACACTGATATAATTTATATATATCATCTCTGCGATATTACGTCATAAAAAATAAAAGCTTCTACTTCAAAACCTCATTATCTATCTTTGAGATACTATAACCAAATAAAAAACATTTATTTGATTTGGTGGTAATCCCATGATGAGATTTTTTATTACTTGTTCTTTTTCAAATTTAAAATACTACTCTTTCAGAGAAAACAAAACCCTGGTGACCTATAATCAAAAATTTTAAGAAGATAAAATTTCATCACTGTTATTATTGAAATGTTGTACATTAGCTGTAGGCAGCAGAATGTAATAGCTGCGGTTTGACCTTCGAATTTACTTGTACGGTTAGTTACGTCCCTGGCTCTCTTATGTATTTATTTTTCATTTGGGATATTGTGTAAATAAGCGGTTTCTGCTGCGTTTTTTCCTTGTATGTTTATGATTTCTGAAAAGCATAGAGAGCACTTTTGAAGGATTACTTGCCAAGATTTATTTTTGAGTATTCCCAAACATATAAAGCATAATGAAAAACGTTTTACACAATTTTTAGGAGCATCCATATTGTATTAAATACACTTTTAATCCGGGAGCGGTCACGCCGAGCACTGAGCGCACGAAATCGGTGTAATTCTGTGACAAAACTGTTTAATTGTTACCAATGGCCCTGACACTATCCTCCTGTTTGACAGTTTTAACGTGAACTAAATATATTTGTCCCATATCTCCTCTTTTTGGGAGTGACAAACGTTTTTACAATCTTAAGGTACTTGCTTTGACTGGAGTTCCGGTGCGATCAATTTTTTCCAAAATACTTTGTGTTCATGCTACATCCCCACCCTATGAATAACTTAGTGACTTGGATCACTGTTTGTAATGACTTATTGTGGTTTAGTAAATGAGCAGGTAAATGTTTGCAAATGATCAGAATATATTTAAAAAAAATGGGCATCTTTGATCTCTATTGAAAGATGTTAACTGATAAAAAAGGATGAACCTGCTGAAATAATGCATATTAAAGTAAATTTGGAGAAAAGCGATGAACATGAAACGAAAGAAAAATTTTCAAATGCTACCAAAAAGAACCCCATCAACTAAAGTATGAAGCGCAAGTATCAGGAATAATTTTGCTTTGTCAAAACACACAAGCAAGCAAAAGTTCAACATATTTGCTTGTGAACATCAAAGGACTGTAAAATTACAATAACTAGAACAAAATATGACAGTTTTGCTCGCAAATAACATTCTCCTGTAATGTTAGCGAAAAAAGTGTCTGTGATTGTGTCTTTTAAGGTCATCACGCACAGTTTAAACATTTTAGTTTTCTGGGATTTTTCCTAGAATTAGCAAAGAAAAATTGAAAAGTTCCTTGGAAAAGAAGTTAAGTATATTTCTCTTAAGTAAATTATTCACTAGGAATTACGATTTTTATTGTGTGCTATAAAATAACAGAAAAAAGAATAGGTATTCCACAACCCCGCTTCACCACATCAGTATCGAGTGATCACCTGCCGTGCCGGGGTTAAAACATGTTGAAGACTTTTCGCTTTAAATATTAAAAATAATGGCTACCTATTCTTCATCGGAATTGTATGTTATTGTTCATTATTCAACATCAATTCTAAATGCTAATTTGTGAGGCTTAAATTCGCAGTTCCTTAAATCTAATTATAATTTGAGCAATTATTTAAAAAATCATTTTACATATTTGTAAACATTGTCTGCACTCCCTGGCTTTACTTTCCTTACAATTCAGCGATTATATCAATAATGTTTATTTTCTTATAAACAGAACCGTGCAAAGAGCGGGTACTTCAGCCGGTATACTTTAATGTATCAGTGTGCTGCACAGGTATTTTATAACTAATTACCATACTAAATTTAAGAACAAAGTTTTTTAATAAGTAATAGCGATCCTATGGGCTTGTCTTGCAGAGCAGAATGCTTATGATTAGAAACTGACCCTCTGATTTCTTTTTCTATATTTAGCTGATATCTATATTTTGTCTTCTACGCCACCGCATTTTGCAATATGTTCCAATTTAAAATTATAGAAAGGAAAAAATAACATAATGATTATCCTATAACTTATTTTATTTTTTTTTGCTTAAAGTACCATATATACAAAATTTATCACTTATGTTATTAATTTGTACGGTTTATAATTAAGATCGCATTGTAGCGCTTTTGTGAAATGGCACATATTATTGCATTCAGTAATTTATTAATGTATAAGGGTGGGGCGCGATAAAAATTGTGATTAAAAAGGGGGGCGCCAGTGCTGAAAGTTTGAGAAGCACTGATTTAGACTATCAAGTGCTTATCAAGTAATAGCTATTAACAAATATTTTTGATAAAATTTTACGATTTTCTGGTTTTTAGAGCAAAGAATTAGAGACTCAGGGGTAATATATTCAGAATTTTTTACACAAAATCTTTTCACTTTTGGTACAGCTTAAACTAAGCTCAAAACTTCTAGCGTTAATAAATGTTGATCACCGATAAAGAACTATTAAAGAAACCTCAAGCTTCATTTTTTTATTTATTGTCTGCTCATGTTTGTAGTTGAATATTCAAATCGTTTTGGATTGAAAAGTTTGCTTTAATAGAATTGAATTTACGAGTGCAATATAAAAAAATTAAATTCCTTTTGTTTGTAATAAAGTCAGTATTATTTTCGTATTTCCTTCTACAATTTATCTAAACTAGAGTTTTGAAAGAACAAACCAAATAAATATATATCTTTATTATTTACAAACACGAGGCAATATTTTATATTCACTTATTATTGTTTACTTAATACACTATTGGCCATTAAATGTGCTACACAAGACAATGGTATGCCACAGTCTCGAAAATAAAACGACAAGAAGTGGCTGTGATATGGAAATGATAGCTTTTTAGCTCATTCGGGTGAAACATGCGCCGGTAGCGACACCTTCAATGTGTTTAAATGAGGAAACTGCTCAGCGGTTTCTCATATACAAATTGAATTTGAACGTCTTTGCTTGGGAGAAAATTGTTGTGATGCGTCGTGTAAAAAGTAGAAATGCATTCGTAGCTTCGACTTTGACGTCGAACTGTAGCGTACCCGGATTGCAGTTTTTCGTATCGCAGTATTGCTGCCCTCGGCGGTCAAATCCAATGACTATTCGCAGAATATGGAATTCGTTGGATTCAAAACGATAATACGGAATGCCGTGCTAGAACTCAACCACTCTATCACTAGCAGCTGAGAAAACAGGCATATTACCCGCATTCTCTTAATGGATCGTGCAGCCACGTCACGAACCATGAGCCAAGAAATGGAGTCGTTTGCAAGACAAGTGTCTGCATAAACAGTTCGACGTTTGCTGCAGTAAGGAGATAATGGCCACGGCTTCTCTTGACGCTGTATCAGACAGGAACGTCTTCTATGGTGTGATCAACGATGAACCTGGTGCTCGAATGGCGAGACGTCATTTTTTCAGATTGAATCCATATTCTGCTTACAACATCAAGATGGTCGCATCCATGTTCGGCGTCATCGTGGTGAACGCACATTGCCAGCGTGCATTCGTCATTGTCATACTTGCCAATCACCTTGCATGATGGTATGGGATGTTATTGGATACACGCCCCGTAACCTTTTGGTTTGCAATGAACAGTGCACGTCACATTTTCGGTGTGTTATGACGCGTGACCTTACCTTTTATTTGAGACCTGCGAACTCCACGTTTAAGCAGAATCGTGCACGACCGCATGTTGCCGGTATTGTACCGACCATCCTTGATAAGGGAAAAGTTATGCTGTTGAGCCATTTCTGTACAACAGAATTTTTTAAATATAAAAAAGTTTTTAAACAGTATATGGGGAAAAAAAAAGGTCTTCATGATTCTGCAAAGAAAATTGTAGGCACTATAGTCGAGTAATAATGACCGGAAATTTGTCTAGAAGTTTTGCAGTCGTGGATAGGAATCCTACAGATACTAAAAACCGCAATGTAGAGAAGCGGATGCGCGTCAAGTTTGTCAAGGCCGTGTTCATTTGCCCTTTATTTTGCCCTGTTGTGGCAATTTGGTGGGAGAGGAGGTTTCCTTAAATTAGGCATGGTTTACATGGTTCAAACCCTTCGTACATTTTTTTTTTATTTTTATATTTTTGAAAATAAAATACTGTTTTAAGCTCTTGATTTTTTTAGATAAATTTTATCTTATAGGATTATAAAAAAACTTGATGTTTTTTTTCAAAGACATATTAACTCTCACGAAATAAATCGTAAGAATTAAAAGTGCTTTTTAAAAGATATACGGTGGAAATATATCAAGCTTGTGTTGAACAAAATGCAAATAAATGAGCGACTCTTTAAATAGCTTGCATCACGTTATTGAAGAATATCTCCACATACAACATTAAATGATGTAAATAATAACGTTAACCCTCATGTTGCCTTAAGTGAAAAAATTTAAGCATTCACTCACTGAAGAAACGTTAAGGCTTTGACGACATGTTGGACCTGGAAAAAATAATCCTGGGTTAAGTCGCGAGTGAGTGAGTGAATATTAACGTCGCATTGTTAAGCTACACGAGGGCTTTTGGCGACGGACCTCTTAATTTTCACCCATGTTGAACTGACGACACCTGAGCTGGGACCCCCCCTCTTAACTACCCACCACACCAAAGGGAGGACTTTGAGCTCCGAAGATTTATTTTTCATCGCTCCCTACACGGCTGTTAAGTCACAGGCGAAATCTTGAGTTGGCAAACCAACCCCCGAACTGTGAGGACTGAAAAAATACAGATTTAATTTTTCAATTTAACCCCCTTTTTTTGAAACCCACAGCAATAAATTATTTTTCAGATAAATTTTTATCATATGAGGAATACAAAAACATTCGAAAACATTTTGCAAAAATATAATAAAAATCATGAAGTTTTCACAAAAAAGTAAATATATTTAAAAAGGTATATAAAGAAATAATAAGACTTTTGTTTTGAACCAAAAACGTAAATAAATGAGCGACAATTAGCACTCATTGAATAGCTTGCTTCACATTTTCAAAACTAACCTCAGATACAACATTAAATGGCGTAATTGTTTCCGATTCCGCCGCATATTCTTCCATTAAGAATGCAAGAACGTTCCTTTAACTTCAAAACATTTTGATAATTTTTTTATTAAAATCTTTTATCACACGCGACGTACTCATGCTCGTTTTTTTTTGGTATTTAATTAGACGACAAAGAATAGTTGTATTAACGTCCCATTATAAAGCAATACAAGGACTATTGGAGAATGATCTCGTAATTTCAGTCCTTGGTCAAATTAGGAAGACGACACCTGAGTTCTTACTTTCTTTCCTGACTATCACATCATGCAAACGGAAAAAACGATTCAACGTGTATCAAGAGGTTCTTCGGTGGACTTGAACCCGTAGATAGTCCAGCAATGAATTCGTCAACGTGACCACTGGGCACCGAGGCCGTCAACACAACAAAACTTACTAATCTTACTTTAACGAAAGCAAATGAGGTAACATAAAAAAGTCAACAATAGTACGAATGAAGAAATGAACGGCAATCATTTTACTCAGGTTCGTTATAAATCTAAATTGTAGTGATTTTGCTATATTACTAAAAATTTCATATTATAATTTCATTTGTTAATGGATCATAATTTTTGTTGTTGCGTTTTCTGTTGGAAAATTATTGTAAGTTAAGGTAGATTTATACTTAATATAGCTATACCCTGAAAAAAAATATTTAATCTTATAAATATTCTCCTTTTTAAATTTTCGAATTAAATTCAGATGTATAATTTACTCTAATCCATATTTCAGAAGATATGTACCAGCATCCTATAGTTGCTCTTTTTCTAAAACTTTCCTTCCATTTTATTGTAAAAAAATATTTTTAGAATACAAATAGCAAAAAAAATTTTTAAAAATAATTAAGGATAATTATTTAATGCGAATTCGATGTAACTAAATAGATATCAATGAAACATTTCAAATCCTAATTAACTGGGAATTATTGGGAATATTTTAATGAAATAAATTAAACAATTAACGCGAAACAAGTTTGAATACGAATCTATAAGAAAACAGAACTAACATCAAACACGAGTTCTTGACTCTAACCATTCGTGCACTGTCGTTACATATTTTAAAACTGAAGATAAGCATTTACAAATCTTACAACTACACGGATAAAAATAATAATACGGACACTTTTTTTTTTGCAAAAGAAGAAAAATTCCAAACAAAGAAAATAAAACCAAATCTTGCTAAAAATATCCGATATGTGTTCAAAATTTTTGTGAAACAAAATGGGCACAACCTGACCCTAAATAAGTACGCTGTGTTTACTTCTCCAGCACAGCAACTGAGCGCCACCTAGGCAATCAAAAAAAACATGTCTAATGAGGTGTATGATCAACTCCAACAGCTACGCAATTCTCGCATCTGTGGTTCATATGGATTACCAGTGTCCTTATCAACCCTTGTAACAATCGCATTCACTCTTGCACACCAAGTCTCTCTTAAACTCTTTGATGGCTCTTGAAGTTGTTCTTAGAGCTGCAATGAGTATCCAAAGACGTTCCACACGTGCCCAACAGGTTTAAGATCAGGAGTCAACACAGAGTGCTCCAACTGCTGAATGTCCTCCAATTAGAGGTATTTGTTCACCTACTGAGCCTTGCGATATCGCCCAAACAGGTGAAATTGGATCCCTTTATTCCGCGGGAAAGTCTGACATGGCCGCCCCTGATATCCCTTTCCCATAGACTTGTCAGAGTACCACTATCGAAAAACAAGAAGTTCATCATGCCATTTTGAGACGATGCCTCTCTGAACAATCAGACCAAAGTAGCATTTTTGAAAATGTTAGAGACCTGATATCGACACCCGGATTACCTCCAGATGACAACATGTCTCAAGTCGCTACCCAGACTATATCGCATCTCATCACTGAAGAGAATCTGCCATTATTCAACCTCTGTTCAAGAAAATTGTTCTCAGCATCTGCTGAAAAATCCTTTTTTGTGGTTCACAGTTAAAATGATGCAGATAACAGGGTGCTTAGCATACATGCTACCGGTATTAAGACACTAGGATACTGTTATCTGTGAAATAGATATTCTTGTAGCGTTATACAGGTTTAGAGACTTTTGTGTCACAATCTGAGACTTATCACTTTTGGCTAAAAATCACAAATAACAGTCTTGAGCCTGACATTTTTGTCCTTTCGCGGCCTTGACTGAGTCGGGAAACCACTGTTCCGGTCTCTGTGAACTATTTCCACAGAGTGGACACATCATTTCTAGAAATCTGGGGAATCCTAGAGCGGATAGCCTGTGATTGGTCCACCTAGAGTCTTCCAACTATCCACCATCTTGTGGCATCATCTAGATCCCAGACGATGAAGACAGGCTATAGAAATTAAAAAGCAAGGACTGGGCTTAGCTAATGATGTTTTAAAACTTCCTTACCCAACATGCTTCTGCAAGCAAGTGAAATATCTCTTCACAAATGCTATCGTAACCCTTTGAATTACATCATCACATGCCACTTAAATGGCAGATGTGTCCATGAGAAGAGGTTCGCTATCATCTGATACCTTATTTGTGTATATGCGCTAATTAAATTTTTCTTTTTCAAGAAAAACAGCTCCTTGCTTTAATTGTTTTCACCAGTGCAGCATGCATAGAACACAAAAGTTGCAGGTACATGCGTACTACTGTAACCATGCTAGCTTTTAAGACAACTCACCAAATTAACAACCCTTACTTCCCGCGCATGTTGTTGGCAGTGAAATGGCAACCATAAGCTTCCTTTCATATTTCATCGCTGACAACCATTCTAAGGTTAATCGTTCGTTGATATAGTGAGCTTCAGTACTGAAGTGCAAATCTAGGGTTTACCGAGTTCTTGAACAGTAAAGTTTGAAAAAAACTTCGAAAAAATATAATACAATTATTATTATAATTACATATCATAATAAATAAATTTTATTATAATTATAGATTATAACTATCTGTTACCCGTCCGTTTCACTGGGTATTTCATGTGTTACATGGATATATACTGTGTTTATCAATATATATAAATTAATGACACCTTAAAAATAAGAATTCGATTATATTGTGAATAGTATTCATATAACTGAAACCTTTTGATTTAAAAAGGACAGAACTTTTAACCCGCGGTCACTCGCGCCTGTTTTTCTACCGTCGTTACTTGCGGGGTGTAGAGAACACCCCAAACTCTTAACACGTGTATTTAAATAAGAAAAAATTTTTAAGTCAATTATGATATATATTTATGAAGTATAAGATGTTTTTTGTATTATACAAACTAAATTGTTAAATTTATTGCATTCAAATGAGACTAGCATTAATTTAAACTAAACCTACAAAATTTTCATTTTGAAGTACACAATTTTATATTTTTTCATAAACCACAAATAAAACATATATACCAGTAATAAATATACCTTTACAATTAATGATAAGGATAATAAAAAGAAAAATAATATTTTAATCATTTTTCAAACATTCAGAGCAGACTGTATTCATATGCTTTAAGCATATTTTTCTTACATTGAAGACAAAAATAGTTTTTAATCTTTTACCCGTGGACAAACAGTGCAAAGCCCATTTTTTGGTGGATTAATGCCCTTTTTATTATATTCTGTGTCAGTAAAGCTTCTTTTGAGTGTTTTGATAAGGTTTGGGAGATCCGATCTCATATCCCACTGTGGCTAAACAAGAGATCCATTTTAATATCCTTTAATAATATTGAATGTCTCATTTATTTTCAGGAAGAACCGAATGATAGGCAAAGGAAGCATTAATTCCTGCAGTATTAAGTAGATGATAAAATATTCGCAATGGCCAAAGGTTACATATTCGCGATACATCATATATACTGCACATTCCATCAGTGGTATTATAAATATTTACAAAAAATTTCAAGTTTCATCCCTCCAACTTTGGTTACGAAATTACGCAGTCATCGAATTCATTTAGTTCATCTTGACAATCTGTTGATACAGTATCTAATAGACTACGAAGTCGCTATTTCTCCCTTTCCCATGGAGTTTTTGTCAAAATTTCTGGAAAATGTTTTGAAAAATTTAAAAAAAATTATATTTTACAATTATTTTATAGAATTATATTATTTTTATACCACATTTATTGAAATTTTAAATAAAATATTCATGTATATTAATATATTTGATAAAAAAATGTAAACGGAAAGATTAAAACGTATTCTTCCGTAGATGCTTCGAGTACAAAAACATAACTCAATCACTCGCGGGGTGTTCTCAGCACCCCAAATAAACTTTTGAAGGTCATAACATTCCAACCGTCCTAGCGAGATTGATTACATCAGGCCTGAAGGTTCAATGACCTAAAATGGGCAGCTACAGTAAAATCGTGGCTCTGCGCATTCTTTTTAGAATTGTAGGAGGCTTTTCTTGTTGATGGGGTGTACAGAACACCCCGCGCGAGTGATCGCGGGTTAAATAATAATTTGTAAATTTAAAATAGAATTATCATTTACGCTCTCATAAATCTCTCCCCAAGTGAATTTCTGCAAAACCTATATTTTAGTTATCTCTATTCAATAAAATAAACATACTTACCTAATTTCAAGTCCCAATTTAATTGTTCAAAAACGGAATATTTTTCTCAGGGTGTTCCACTAACCAACTTCAAAAGTCGATTTTTGAAAGACTCGTTTTCAGTGAAACTCAATTCATTAAAAAAAAACATGCCAAGGTTAATATTGTAGATTTAACTTTTCAAAAATGGAAATTTTTTCAATACGCTACAAAATATTCCACTTCCCCATTCTAGCCAATTTCCGAAAAATCCTTTCTTAGAGGATTTCCAATCAACAAAAGTAACTTACATATCAAAATTTCTTATACATAAGGCCCAGTATCTCCTCAGTCCCCTTTCATAGGGGCCATTGTTTATAAAATTCGATCGTAGTGGATATATACTCAACAAAGAAACATGCCTACAAAATTTCAAGTTCGTATATCTAAGAATTCAAAAACGGGGATACACTTATCTCTGCCCCTTAAGTCCTCGCAAAGCCCCTTGAGATTTTATTTTTGCAAAGCAACTTCTAAAGCAAGTCTTAATTTTTAAAAGGAATTGGCGTATCGAGTATGAGGGTTTAACAGTCCAAAAACGGAAATATATTTATATATAACGCCCTTAAGTTCTCGAAACTCCTAATGGGGTAAATTTTTGTAAAACTCTTTTTTTAGTGGATTTACATGAAAAGAAACAGCTTTACCAAATTTCAATAATGTATAATATTCTAAAAAAGGGAAATATTTATATATACTGCTTCTTGGGGTCCTATATGTCAAAAACTGGAATATTTATCATTAATGCTCCTTACGCCTTCTCAATATTGCCCCTTAGTGTCGATTTTTGCATAACTTCTTCTGTAGTTAACCTCTAATCAGTGAAAAACATGTTTAATAAAATGTATGATCGCATCTAATAGCTACACAACTCTTGCCTCTGTGTTTTATACTGTTTACCAGGGTCCTTATCAACCTCTGTGCCAATCACACCCACTCTTGAACTCATCGATGGTTCTGGGAGGTGATCCTCGAGCTGCCCTGAGCATCCTTAGACGTTCCATACGTGTCCAATAGGATTAAGGTCAGGGGACATCCCAGACTACTATAGTCGTTGAAGGTCATCCAGTTGGAGGTATTTGTTCCCCTACTAAACCCTATAATTTCTACCAAAAAGACTAAATTTGCTCCATATAATCCGTGCGAAAGTCTGCCTAGCCTGCAAGGATCTCGTCCCTTTACCGTAGAGTTGTCAGATAACCTGTATCGAAAATATTAAGGTAGAAATGGTAGCATTTATGATTCTACCCCAGACCATCAGACCACTCGACCATATTGTTTCAAAATTGTATTCTTCTAAAATGTTAGAGAGGCAATATCGACATCCTGGTTATCTACAGATGAGAACAAGTCTCCAGTCGCTGTATATACTGAATCCAGACTCACGACTGAAGAGAACCTTCCCAAAATCATCCTCTGCTCAAGACAGGTGTTCTTGGCATCGGCTAAATATTCTTTTTGTAGGTCACCTACGAAAGAGATGCAGAGTACATAGCGCTTGGCATACATGTATCTCTATTAAGTCTGTTGGCGCCTGTTATCCGTGAAATAGATGTTTTGTTGCATTATACAGGTTCAGACACAGTTGTGTTGCCATCTCGGACTTATACTTTTTGGCTAAAGGTCACAAATAACAGTTCTGAGTCGGTATTGTTGTCTTTGGCGGCCTTGACTGGGTCGACGGACCACTGTTCCAGTTTCTGTGAACTATTTCCACAGAGTTTTCACAACATTTCTCGAAACACCTGAGATCCAGAAGGTAGCCTTTGATTGGCCCGCCTAAAGTCTTCCAACTATCCACACATATTGTGGAATCTTCTAGACAAAAAATGGCGAACCAACGACACGCGTGCCATTGATGGCACCCGTGAGGAATTTCACATGCCAAAGAGATTTAAAAGATTTCAAAATGAAAAGTTTTAAACAAACGAAAAAAACTTTTGATATTCTTCTTGAAATATTTCGATTCAGAATGTGTTCGAAGATGTTATTCTACCAAACAATTTTCAGGTTCTTTACTGAATATTGTTTTTAATACTGAAATGAAAGTAACTTCTAGATCTATCTTAAGTATAGGACACCTAATGTATTGAGAATGTCAAAAAAATTAAATATACATAAAGGTAAAAAGTGTCTAAAATTAGTTAAAAAGTTTTTAGAATGTTGTTATGTTTCCTTTTGATTCTATCTGTCTGCAGTAAGCAATATAATGTCATTAAATTCAATTTCCCTTTGAAGTGTCCTCCAGGACTATACTATTACCAGTTTTATATTTAACATCTATATCTCTATAACTAATCCTTAAAGGTTTACTTTTAAATGTAGTGGCCTTGAATTCATTTTGAAAGAATTCTAGATATTTATTTCAAGTCTACCAGTCATCAGTGAAATGATACGATTGCTACCTGCAAGCCATTTTCAAACTAAAGAAGCTCTCTGAAAATGAATACTTACGCAACGTTTCATATAAAGCAAAGTGTTAAGTTTCTGCATAGGTTTATCAAAAAAGAAATATAAGATTAGCTATGAGTGCAATTTTATGTCAGGCTATTTAGAAGTGTTTTAAAAATGGATGAGACTGGTAAGTGTTATATTTGTGTTGAAGAAAGCAAAACAAAGGAGTTTTCGTGTACGCAGCCATGCCTTCATGTCAAACAAAAGCAACTTTTAGGAAATGTAACAAAAGGTTTGCTGACAGAAACACATTGAAGACGGAAATATTAAATCATAGTGGACAAAGGCTTTTTAATGATCATGAAGAAAATAAAGAATTAAAAGGACAATTGCGTATTCATGCCGAAAGAACTCACAACACCTGTGAATTATGCAACAAACGTTTCACTCGATATGGAGATCTAAAAATCCATTTACGTATTCATACCAATGAAAAGCCTCATATTTGTGGATTTTGTAACAAAGCTTTTCTCATATAAGTAACTTAAAAAGCATTTCCTTATTCACACCTCAAGAAAGCCTTACGTTTGTGAAATTTGCAGCAAGGCTTTCTCTGAAAAAAGTAACTTAAAAGAAGCATTTCCTTACTCACACTGAAGAAAAGCCTTATGTTTGTAAAATCTGCAGCAAGGCTTTCTCTCAAAAAGAGATCTAAAAATTCATTTGCGCATTCATACTCAAGAAAAGCCTTATGTTTGTGAAATTTGCAGCAAGGCTTTCACTCGAAATGGAGATCTAAAAATTCATTTGCGTGTTCATACTAAAGAAAAGCCTTATGTTTGTGAAATTTGCAGCAAGGCTTTCTCTCAAAGCAGTAACTTAAAGAAGCATTTCCTTATTCACACTAAAGAAAAGTTTTATGTTTGCGATTTTTGTAACAAGGCTTTCTCTGATCGAAGAAACTTAAAAAGCCATTTGCGTGTTCACACTAAAGAAAAGCCTTATGCTTGCTAAATTTGTTACAAAGCTTTCTCTCAAAGAAGTACCTTAAGAAATCATTTGCGTATTCATACTAACGAAGGATCGTAAGTTTCAGAAATTTACAAGCGTTTCCCTCAAGATTATACTTTAAAACCGCATACGACAAAATGCACGTATATTTCCAAATTATGTTATTGGGATTTTGATTATTGGAATTAGATTAGTTTAGTTTGTGTAGTTAAAGATTTGAGTTTGGTTCTGTATTTTGAATAACGATATTTTTTAGTGTTGTATTATTTCTTAGACATCGAATGTTACATACTCCATACTTTTTAGGAGATGACATAAAATCATTTGTTCACATAATTCAGTTTTAATCATTTATCAGTTTGTTATAATCTTATATCTTCTTTTTTTATGTACATTTATATAAAAAGGAAGTTTATGTGCTATGATTATTTATGAGTTTGTGTGTTTTAATTTCAGACATTAATTTGCATAAATTTTTAAAACTTGTTTCCTTTTTAAGAAAAATTATTCAAATATGCTTTGACGATTATTGGGAAAATTTCTTAACCCGCGATCACTCGCGCGTGGTGTTCTATATACCCCAGCAACAAGAAAAGTCTCTTAAGATTCTAAAGAGAATGCGCAGAACCACGATTTTTTCTGTAGCTGCACAATTTAGGTCATTGAACCTTCAGGCCTGATGCAATAAATCTCGCTACGACGATTGGAATTTTACGACCTTCAATTTTTATCTGGGGTGCTGAGAACACCCCGCGAGTGATTGATTTATATTTTCGTATTCGAAGCATCTAAAAAGAGTACGTTTTACTCTTTCCGTTTATATATATTTTTTCAAATATATTAATATGCATGCATATTTTACTTAAAACTTCAGTAATTGTAGTATAAAAATAATATAATTCTATAAAATAATTGTAAAATATAACTTTTTTTTTATTTTACAAAACATTTTTCAGAAATTTTGACAAAATCTCCTGGGAAAGGAGAGAAACAGCGACTTCATCGTCTATTATATACTGTATCAACAGATTGTCAAGTTGAACTAAGTGAATTCGATGACTGTGTGTAATTTCTAAAACAAACTTAGAGAGAGGAAACTTTAAATTGTAAATTTTATAATATAGGCGGTGTTGATATCATTGATGAAATGTGCAGTATATATGATGTATCGCGAATATGTAACCATTGGCCATTGCGAATATTTTATCATCTACTTAATACTGCAAGAATTAATGCTTCCATTGTCTAGCATTCGGTTCTTCCTGAAATAAAAAGATGTTCAAGCTTTTTATAGGAGATTAGAATGGATCTTGTGCAGTCACAGTGGGATATGAGATCGGGATTCCCAAACCTTAACGAAACATTCAAAAGAAACTTTACTGGCACAGAAGATATTAAAAAGAGTATCAATCCCCCCCAAAAAAGGGGGCGTTGCATTGTTTGTCCACGGGTATGAGTTGTAAAAATTACTTGTTTTTGACTTCAGTGTAAGAAAATATGTGCTTAAAGCATATGATTGCAGTCTGCTTCTAAAGGTTTGGAAAATGAATAAAATATTTTTTTCCTTCTTTTACTATCCTTATCATTAAATATAAAGTGTATTTATATATTACTGGAATATACGTCTTACTTGTGGTTTAAGAAAAAATATAAAATTGTGTACTATAAAATGAAAATCTTGTAGGTTTAGTTTAAATTAATGTTAGTCTCATTTGTATGCAATAAATTGAATAATTTTATTTGTGTAATACAAAAAACATCTTGTGCTTCATAAATATTTATCATAATTGACATAAAAAAATCTTCATATTGAAATACACGTGTTAAAAGTTTGGGGTATTCTCTACACCCCGCGAGTAACGACGGTAGAAAATCAGGCGCGAGTAACCGCGGGTTAATAAACGCATAATAGTCTATTTCCTTACTTACTGTGAAATGTTTTTACTATCTGCTATTGGAAATGAATAATATTCCACATTTGAAGTACAAAATAGTTATTTTAGAGACAATATAATGTGAAATTAAATAATATTTTCATCTTTTATTAAAGTAGTCTTTGGTTGAGAGGTTTGATAATTGATGTTTTAATTTATTTAGTATGTGGTATCAGCCATAGTCATGAGATATATATACATAAATAGAAACGAAAAATTGTTTCACGTAAGATATTTTTATGAATCAGAATTAATAGGTGTCATAAAATACAGTGTTCTACAATTTTTGAGGGTTCTTTGACAATACTGTTTATGTGCTATTAGTTATAGAGAATATATTACGTTTCATTTTAAAAATATCTTAATTTTTGTAGAGTTTTTCTATTAGAAAATATTTATTTTTTTTTCTTTTTTCAGCAATGCGATTTAAATTAAATTGTCTACAAATATTTTAAATGGCATTATTACGTTAACAGAAAATCGGTAAAGTTTTTAAACGGGAGAAAAAGGATTTCAAGGAATTTTCAACCTTGTGTAAATAGAAAACTACTTCAATTCTTTCGGTAATATTGAGCCAGAAAAAGGATTTTTGAGCATATCATAAAAAGTTAAGATCATTCATTTGCGTTAATTAAAGTATTATTATAATAGCATGAAGCAATTAAAATGAAATAAATTCCTTAAGTATTAAGAGTCATCTGTTTTCCTGTATAAACACTTACATTTTTTATTAACAAAATGAAACATTCAATTCAGTTATATACTTACGAATTATGCCATTGACAATTTAACAAATTTAAAAATGTCTTCAGAAGTTTCCCGGTATGCAACTATACTAGTGGTTAATCGTTCTAAAACAAATTTAAAGTCTAAAATAGTGTTCGAGCATGATGAAAAGTAACTTTGTTGATAATTTTTTAATTCTTGTGATAAAATTGTTGGCCTCTTATCTACAGAAGCGATTGCTTTGGAATATTGTGAAATATACTACCCCTAATACGCAATTACCCGAAAAATTATGGAATTTGGTGAAATTAAAAACAAAACCAAATTGATAACATTTAGAATCGTACATATGTGTACGTACAAATGTACTAATAGATGTGGAGGTAACTATAAAAAGATCTCATATTTGACACAAATTTAAATGTAATTACTGCGTTTAGGCCACTTAAGATAAAAAAAGTAATGTAATAACATCATTAAAAATTTTTTGGGTTTAAAAAATTTTTAGAATAATGGGAAAAAAAAGGGACAAAAAATGCCCTTTTTTTTAATTAAATTTTGGGGTTGTTTGGAAATTTTTTCCGACTTATAAATTTCTTGAATTTTTATAGAAAATTCAAAAAAAAAATTTTTAAAAAAATTAAAAAAATAATGAAATTAATTTTTTTTTTTTTTAATTCCCAAATTTAAAACGTTTTTGGGTTTTTTTTTTTAAATTTTTTTATTTGGTTAAGGTTGATAGAGAAAAACAGGGGGAGACCAACGTTGTAAAACATTTATGGTTTGTAGTTCTAAATCTTTTCCCCAACCCCTGGTATAGGGTTTTCGGGAAAAGGAAAAATTTTTAAAAAAAGTTAATAAATAAATTCAAAACCGCCAAAAACAAAAAAACCCATGCTAAAAAATTTTTTATATGGCGTCTGTTAAATGCTTATGGATAAATGTTAAATTTCCCTTTTTTGGAGTTGATTGTTTGTTTTTATATAACTAATTTTAACAAGAGCAGCAAAAAAATTTTTTTTAATTCCGTTTTGCTGTAATCTGAAAAATATTTTTTTTTCTTTTTTTTTTTTTGTTGTTTTTTTAATCCCATTTTTTTTAAAACTAGCATTTGGGTAGAACAACCAAAAACAATTATGAATATTTAATACTTAAAAACACAAATTTTTATATTCACAAAGTTTGTTTTTTTAAAATATTTAGTTTTTGGTTTTAAATTTTTTCAAATTTTTTTCCAAAGAATGTCTTTTAAATTTAAGTAAGAAAAACACGCAAAAACCCAAAAAATTTTTTAAAAATTTCCCTTTTTCCCTTTATTTTGACGGGTCCCCTGTGCATTTCTTTTTAAATTTTTTACAGGTTTTTCAAAGAACAAAAAAAAAATTTAAATAATATTTTTAAATAGTTTTTTTTTTTCGCTTACATTTTGCTATCAATCAAGTTATAAATAATTTTATTTTAATTTAACCCAATTTTTTGGAAAAAATTTTTTTTCTAAGAAACCCGGTTAAAAAACTTACCTTTGGGACTTTTCCCAAAGTATTTTTTGTCATTCTTTTATTCTTTTTTGTTTTTTTATGTATGTATTGCACGTTTTAGGGTTTTATTCAAATACAGGGTTTTTAAAAGGAATTTTTATATTGAAAATTTTTGGGGGATGTTTGGAATAAAAGGTTAGAAATCGTAGGCCCTAACATTTAGGGAAAAAAAATTCAGTTCCTAAGTCCTGATTAAACCTTCCATAAAGCCGTCTTCGGGCCTTTCCCGGAAAAGTGTTAGTCGGGGCCCTCGAGTCCAGTGGGAACTTAATACACGTCATGAAAAAGGGGTTTTAAGAAATGAAATCGGTCGATGTTCTGGGAAAAAATTTTCCATATGTGGAATTGTTGAATTATCTAGAGGCAGATACCAGCTCAAGTGTCATTCCCCGCCCCTTTATCATTTAATAGTTTTTTTGGGGGGGAATGGAATGCCAAAAAGTTTTTATGGAAAAAATTTTTTCACCTTTAAATTTCATTAAATATTTAAAGGTTTAACTTTTAAACAAATTTCATCATTTTTAAAAAGGGAAAAAAAACGTAAACAGATGCACATTTTATTTTAAATTTAGTAATATCAAAATTTTTCCTGTAAAAGTAATTTAACCGATTTGGGAAAAACCTTTTTGGTTTCTTTTTTAGAAGACAATTTTGAAAGGGATGAAACCTACAGAATTGATTCCTAAAAATTTTTAAAAATTTCTTTAAAAAATTTTTTTTGGGAAAACGTAGTGTTTTCAGTAAGGGAAAAAGTTTTGTTAAAAAAAAGAAAAAATGCTTTTTCGGATTTGGGATATAATAAAATTTAATGACTATTCACAAAAAATTAATTAATTTTTTTTTTTTCTCTTTAAATAAATTTTTTGGGGGGCCAGGGGTTTTTTTCAAAACCCCAAAAAATTTTTCCCGTTGGCATATTCTGGAGAAAATAATACCTGCTGAGACTCATATCAGTTCTTTTAAAAAAGCTGATGACCGGGTTTTATGGGTCGGATACGAGTTTTTACCGCGTTTCCCCGGGGGCGAGTCCTGGGGGGCCCAAAGACCCGCCTATAGAGAAGGACGATTCACGTTAAATCTGTCGAGGCTAAAAAACTTTCCCCTTGGTGGGGATATCTGGGAAGGGAGGGGTGCAAAATTCCCAAATACCATTTTTCCACTTAACCGGGTTCAAAATTAAATACCCTCCCCCCAAAAATTTGTGTTTCCTCCCTTTTGATGTCAATACAAAATTTTCCCCCCACCCAAAATTTAAAAGGTTTTTTTTAAATTGCAAAGGGCTTTGGGAAAATTAATTTCAAAAACCCTTTCGGGTTAATGATGGGGTTTCAAAAATAGTTTTTGAAGGTATTTTTCAGACAAAATGTATTACGTTTTTTGTTAACCCCCGAAACCAATTCCTTTTACAGACTTCAAAAACCGAAAATAAAAAAGGCTTTTTAAAAACGAAATTTTTTCCGGGTTTTTTATAACAGGTTTTTTTTAATGATGGGTTTCCCCTTGGGCAATGTTTTTATTCACCCCTTCCTTTTTTTAAAAAGGCCTTTAGAATTGATTCCCTTTTCAAAAAATTAGTTGTTTTTTTTAAATTTCCCTTTTTTAAAAGTCTTTAAATTTCCAAAAAAAATACCCCCTCTCTATGAAGGGATTTATGAATATACTGCCTTTCTCCTTTTTGTTAATAAATGCCTCTACCTGTGCAATTAGTTACTAGACAAGGATTAATAATATAATTTTTTTTTCTTTTTTGGAACTGAAGAAATTTATGTGATTCACACACGGAAAAAAGGACGAGAGAAGAAAATGTAAGCAACCCTCGTTTGAAAATAATATTGTGGGCTTATAAAATAATTGACACTCATTGAATTTTGGAGATATAAGTTTTATTTAAGCATTTAAGATGGAAAAAGAGACTTTTTAACACAATTTAAAATTACTTCAATGCATTATAGTTAAAATATATACCTTTTCTTTCAAATATTATTTGGTTATCATATAGAGGTAAACATCAATCGTAGATATAAATATGAAGTTCTGATGGATGGTGGTGGTTGATGTCACGTACTCGTGGTTGGCGTGTCATGAGTTCGAGAATAGTACCACAAGTTCTCCGCCGTATAGAGAGGGACGATGCACATTAAATCTGCCGAGAGTACCCTTCAACAGCTTCAAGGCTCAAACATCCACCTGCTGTCGTAGTATGGTTGTTTGAACAGGATGTACTATCTCAGGAGTAACCCTCTTTCTTTGACTGAAGTTCAAAATTTAGAGGTCCGTTGCCAATAACCCTTATGATGCTTTATAGTTTGACGTTTACATAATTCCACTCACTGCTAAGGCTTGGGCAAGGTGACGGAACTCGTAAATTAAAACCTCGCTAAAAAGAGGAGGACAATACATGAGCTGGCATGCCAATCTCCATACTGTGAGGAATAAAAACCGTTACAGATTTAATAGTCTCCTAATTAGAGGTGTGGTGGGGTATTTCAATGGCACTGGGGCTTGAATCTATAACTCAAAAGCATCTGCAACGAATTTGGCATCCTGATTTTTCGGTTACTTGCCTTGCATTATAGATACAACATTTGAATCATTGCACTATAAAGTTTTTTTTTTATTAACAAGTTTCTAAACTGTATATAAAAAAAAAGGTTTTTTAGTCATTCTACCAAGAAAAATGTAGTCTCTATAGTCGAGTATAATGGCCGGAAATTTTTCTAGAAATTTTGTAGTTGTAGTTAGGGAAATTCTTAGGTCTAAACACACAAAAGTAGTGTAAAGAAGCCAATGCGCAATTCAAATTATTCTAAGACTTCGTTTTGCCGTTTTGTGGAAAATTTGATGGAAAGGGGATTTCCTTAAATTGAACGTGTCTTACAGATCATAAAGCTGAAAACTTTGTGATTCAGACTTCAAAACCCAGCATTTTTTCTGTTTTAACCTCTGATTTGTTTTAGATAAATTTTATCATATAAGTAATATAAAAATACTTGATGCATTTTTTCAAAGATATAATAACTACCATGAAATATATACCAAAAATTAAAAGTGCATTTAGAAAGGTATAAGATGGAAAAAATGTATTACTTGTGTTGAAAAAAGTGCAAATAAATGACCAACAATAAGTTCTCTTTAAATAATTTGCATCACATTACCAAAAACTCCCGCCCATGCAAAAACTTTAAAAAGGATGAAAAAGTTTTCAGATTCAACAACATATAATCCGTTTTGAAATGATTTTTTTTACATTCAAAATAATAAATAATTTTTATTTAAATTTTTATATCATTTTTTCAGCAATTTATATTCATTCTTGTTTTTTTTTAATTCCCGAGACAACAAATAGTTGCTTTAAACGTCCCTTTTTTTAAAGCTTAATGGGCTTTGGAGAGGGAAACCACAAATTTTGCCCCCCTTCAAGTGATGGGGGCGACCCCCTGAGCTGAAAAAATTTTACCCCAAATTTTGGGCACCACAAAAGAGGGGGGAAAGGGTTTTGGGTTTTGCATCAAGTTTTTCTTCAGTGGACTCAAAACCCCTCGATAGTCCAGCCCATGAATTTTGCCCACAATTCCTGGCTCCCCGCGGCCCTAAAAACAACAAGAATTACTAATCTTATTTTTAAACCCCAAAGAAAAATAATGTAATAAAATTTTTCCTCATTTGAAAAAAATAGTTTATAATGGAACGAAAAAAAGAAAATAAAAGCAAAAAAATTTTACCCAGACTCTTTTAAATTTTTTTTTTCAAAACAAAGATTTTGCTACTTTTACCCCCAAATTTTCCCATATCATAATTTCATTTGTTAACTGATATTTTTTTTTTTTTTTTTGTTGCTTTTTCATTTTTAGGGAAAATATTGCAAGTAGATGCAGTTTTAAAAACCTTTATATAATTAATTTTTAAAAAAAGAATATTTATAGCCTATAAATATCCCCCTTTTAATTTTTTTGTTTAAAGATAGATGTATAATTTTTTTTTTAATCCATTTTTTTTGTAGGTATGTTTTCCCAGCACCCCATTACTCTTTCGGGAAACAATTTTTTATTTATTTTGAAAAAAATAATTTTTTATTTCATATTTTAGAAAAAAAAATGGAAAAAAATCTTTAAAAGTAAAAAGGAAAATTTAAATTTTTTAAATTTGCGGAATTTTATACAACAAAATAGATTTTGGTAAAAAAAATCTTTTTGATTTCCCCTTTTTACCCCAAATTTAAAATTTTTGAATTAATTGAGAATTTTTTTTAATGAAATAATTTGAACAATTGACGATATATATCCTTGAAATAAATCAGGGGGCGACAAAAAAAACCATTTGAAAATTTTTAAATTTTGGGGGTGCGCCAAGTTGTTGTTTATTTTCCCAAAAGAGGGCGATAATATTAAAATTGGGTTTCCAATATTTTTATCGCCCGTCGGAATTTTTTTGCCATGGGTTTAACGATATTAGAAATAACTTTTTTTGGTTTTTTCCCGCATACCCTTTTAGCTTTTTTAAAAATTTTTCCCATTTTTATTAGTTTTTTTTTATTTTTTTGCTCTTTTTTTTTAATTTCCGGGCTATTTTCAATTGGATATTTATAAAATGGTGAATCCCAAAAATTTTTTTTTTTTAAAAGGGTAAGTGTTTTGTTTTTAAAGAAAAATTTTTTTCTTATAAAAATTTTTTTTACGTTCTTTTTTAAGGAAATTGTTGAAGGAATTTTGAAATTCCAAGGGTTTCATATTCCAAGTTTTCCCTTTCTTTGTTTGATTTTTCTAAATTAATTTTACCATACAATTTTTAAATTTTATTTTGTTCATAAAAAACTGCAATTATTACTATTTGTAATCATCATATAATATTCGTTATTTAAAATTTTGTTTCTTATAGCTTTATTTATAAAATTTTAAATATTTTGTTATTTATTTATATTTTTTGAATTTATTTAAAATTTAAATTTTTTTAATTAAAATTATTACCTTATTTATAATTATTATCTTATTTACTTATAACTATTTTTTTGTTTATTTATAGTTATTCTTATTTTTTATTTATAGTTATTATTACGGTTACCCAATGCTTTTACTTTTTTTTTTACAGTTCAAAAATTTTATTTTTTTTAAAAATTTTATATCTAATAACATTATATGATTATTGTTTCTAAAAACCGTTATAAAAATCAATTATATAAATTATATATAATTACGATAAAAAAAATATTAAAAGGGATTATTATATCCGCTTATATAATCCCAATTTTTATTCATTTATTTTTTAATTTTTAAATATTTTTAATCATTTTTTAATCGATTTTAAGGTTTTCTCAATCTTTTCCCTTTGTTTTTTTTTTGGGAAATACACAAATGTTTTTCCCAAAAAAATTTTTTTAAATTATTGTTAAAATTAAATTACCCCGCTGCCCCCATTTTTGGTTTTCCCTTTTTCCGGGGTCCCCAAAAGCGCTTTTTGGGGTTAAACCCTTATCCCCCAAAAGCAGCATTTAAACCCCTTATTCCCCCCGATCAAATTATTTTAAATTCTTTTTTGCCCAGATTTTTTCAATGTGGCACTCTTTTCAATTTCCCAACATATTTTGAAACTGAAACCAAACTTTTAAAACCCAAAAGGGGGAAAATTAAAAGGAAAATTTTTTTTGAAAAAAAGAGAAAAAAAAATAATTCAAACCCGAAAAATAAAAAAAAACCTTCCAAAAATCACCCCTAAAATAAGATCAATACATTTGAAAACAAAAAAATTTTTTAACCGCCTCAAAAAAATAAACGGGTCACTAGTCGAGCACAGCAAAAGTTTTTGACCTACCCAGTTAGAAAAAAAACTTTCTAATGGATGTATAAGTCTAACTTTACAAAAAAACCCCAATTTTTTCATCCTATTTACCAGTGTTTTTTCTAAACCCCTTTCTTGGGAAACGCACCCCCTTTTGCCCCGGGGGCTCTTTAATTTTTTTAAAGGGGTTAAAATACAATTTTTCTGTTGAAAAAAATACTTGAAAAATTAAAATTTTTCCCCTCATCCTCTATAAAAATTTTTTAAAAAAAAAATTTTTTTTTTTTTGGGGGGGGGGTAAGGTTTTTTTTTTTTTTTGGGGGGGGGAAAAAAAAATTTAAAACAAAAAATTTTTTAAAAAAAAACCAAAAAAAAAAAAAAAAAAAAAAAAAAGGAAAAAACTTAATAATAATAGAAAATTTTTTTTTTTTTTAAAAAAAAAAAATTTATTTCTTAAAAAAGGAAACCCCCCCAAAATTTTCCCGGGGCCCGGGGGGGATTTTTAAAAAAAAAACCCCAAAGGGGGAAACCCGTTGGGAAAAAAAATTTTTTTTGGGGTTTTTTTTTGGGGGGTTTTTGGGGCCCCCCGGGGGGGGGTTTTTTGGGTTTTCCCCCTTTTCCCCCCCCCCCAAAAAAAAAAAGGGGGGGGGAAAAACCCCCCCCAAAAACCCCCTTTTCCCCCAAAATTTTTTTAAAGGGCCCCCTTTTTTGGGGTTTTCCCTTTTTAAATTTTTCCCCTTTTTAAAAAAAAATTTTTTTTTTAAAAAAGTTTTTTTTTTAATTTTTTTAAAAAACCCCCCCTTTTAAAAAAAAAAAAAAAAAGGGAAGGGGGGAAAAATTTTTAAAACCCCCAAAAAAATTTTAAAAAAAGAAAAAAATTTAAAAAAAAAAAAAAAAATTTTTCCCGGTTTTTAAAAAAACCCCAAAAAAAAAAAGCGGGGCCAAAAAGGGGGGGGGAAAAAGGGAAAAAAAAAAATTTTAAAAATTTTTGGGGGAAAAAAAAAAAAAAAAAAAATTTTTTTTTGGGGGGGAAAAAAAAAATTTTCCCAAAAATTTCACCCCCAAAAAAAAAAAACCCCAAAAAAAGGTTTAAAAAAAAATTTTTTTTTTTTTCCGCCCCAAAAATTTAAAAAAAAATTCCCGGGGGAAAAAAAAATTCCCAAAAAAAAAAAGGAAAATTTTTTAAATTTTTTAAAATTTTTAAATTTTTTTTTAAAAGGGGGCCCCCCAAAAAAATTTTTTTGGGGGGGGGTGGGGAATTTTGGGGTTTTTTTAAAAAAAATTCGGGGTTCCAAATTTCCCGGGAAACAAAATTTTTTAAGGAAAAAATTTAGAAAGGGCCACAAAATTTTATTTCCAAAAATTTTTGGGGGCCCCCCCCAAAAAAAACCCTTTTTAAAAAAGGGGGGTTCCCTTTTTCCCCGGGGTTTTTGGGGGGTTTTGGGGGGGGGAAAAAAAAAACCGGGGGGGGCCCCCCCCCCGGGGGGATAACCGTTTTTCCCCCCACTTTAAAAAAAAAACCCCCCCCGGGGGGCCCCCCCGGGGGGGGGTTTTTTTTCCCCCAAACCCCCCTTCCCCCTTTTTTTCCCCCCCCAAAAAAAACCCCCCCCGGGGGGGGGGAAAAAAAATTTTTGGGCCCCTTTTAAAAAAAGGGGGGGCCCCCCTTTTTTTTTTTGGGGGGGGGGCCTGGTTTTTTCCCCCCCCCCCCCAAAAAACCCCCCGGGGGGGGAAAAAAATTTAAACCCCCCTGGTTTTTTTTCCCCCAAAAAATTTTTTTTTTTTTCCCAAAACCCCCGGGGGAAAAAAAATTTTGGGGGCCCCCCCCCCCTTTTTTTAAAAAGGGGCCCTTCCCCTTTTTTTTTAAAAAAAAAAACCCCAAAAAAACCCCCCTTTTGGGGCCCCCCCTTTAAAAAAAAAGGGTTTTTTTCCCCGGGGTTTTTTTTTTTAAAAAAAACAAAAATTTACCCCTAAGCCGGGGAAATTTTTTTTTGGGGGGAAAAAATTTTTTAATTTAAAAAATTTTAATTAAAAAAAAATTTTTTTTTTTTTTAAAAGGGTTTTTTTTTTTTAACCAAAAAAGAATTTAAAATTTTAAAAAAGAAAAAAACCTGGGCCCCCTAAAAATTTTTTTTTTGGGGGAAAAAAAGAATTTTTTTTTACAAATTTTTTTTATTTTTTTTTTCAAAAAAATTTTTTGGAAAAAATTTGGAAAATTTTAAAAAAAAAAAAAAAAACAAATTTTAAAAAAAAAAATTTTTTAAAAATTTTTTTTTTTCCCCTTTTTAAAAAAATTTTTTTGTTTTAAAAAAAAAATTTTTTTTTTTTTTAAAAAAAATTTTTTTAAAATTTTTTAAAAAAAATTTTTTGGGGGGGAAAAAAAAAATTTGTTTTTTCCCTTTTTTAAAATTTTTCCCCCAAAAAATTTTTTTTGGGGCCCCTTTTTTCCCCCCCGGGGGGTTTTCCTTTTAAATTTTTTAAAATTTTTTTAAAAATTTTTTTTTAAAAAAAAATTTTTTTTTTAAATTTTTTTTTTAAAAAAAAACCCTTTGGAACTTGAAATCTCAAATCCCCAAGCCAAATGGGTTTTTGGGGTGGCGCCACAGACGTAGTGATGTTTTTCTAAATTTAATCATTTGCATATCTCACCTCCACTAATGCATGTTGGGAATTTCATGTTATTTGCATGCTTCCTTCAGGGTGTTGCATTTACGGTGGCCAGCAGTGTACATTGGAAGTTAAAAAAAAACGTATAATATAACATGCTTTCTACGTATAAACAGTGAAAGTATTGTAAAATATTTCTTTGAACAAATCAAACGAATTTCAAAAATATTTTACACGAAAAAAGGATAATTGGAGGCGCGGGGTACCGATCCCCGTACCTCTTTCATACTAAGCGAGCGCTCTACCATTTGAGCTACGCCCCCGGTCCACATCTTTGTTATTTTAAACATGCTTGTCTTAACACCTGAACAAGATCATTACAGCAACTAGGTCAATTAAAAAAGTGTTACGTGAGAAAATAAAATCCAGTATATAAATAGATAACAGAATGTTTCAAAATAAATACAAATAGTTTGACAGATCTGCCTTTCTTAGTGTTCCTCTAGAACAGTAAAAATATAGCATACTTTGTTTGTATGCAGAGTGGAAGCATTGCAAAATATCTTGTTGTACTAATCAAATGAATATTAAAAATATTTTACACGAAAAAATAATGATTGGAAGCGCAGGGATCCCCGTACCTCTCGCATGCTAAGCGAGCGCTCTACCATCTGAGCTTCGCCCCCGGTTCACACCTTTGTTATTTTAAACATGCTCGCCTTAACACCTGAACAAGATTGTTACAGTTATTTGTTTACAGATATTGGAATATATATATATATATATATATATATATATATATATATATATATATATATATATATATATATATATATATATATATATATATATATATAAATCATCAAAACATGCATTGTCATTCAAACTAAACGTGTATACAAAGTTTCAGCTCAATCAGTTGAAGACATCAGCTTCAAAATTGAGTTCATTTTTAAATGCTTTATTTATAACAGATATTCAGCATACATCTTTCAAAAGCCTTAAAATTTTGTTCCGGATTTGAAGAGGCAATTTCGGTACTATTGTTTACTTCCACTAAAAAAAATAATTAGATTAGTAATTTAAATGTTTCTGTTTTAGAATAAAAATTTAGTAAAATGATAGAAATTTACCATAATCAGTTATATGCTTTTAAAATTAGTCACACGCTGATTTTCAATCAACCGGTATTATGTTGTGTTATACTATACGACACACAAGGAGTTTGACATGACAACAAAGAAGTAGTTTTGCACACATGACCATTTTTTCGTAAATCATTACGACATATTTTGTATTCATGGTATCGCTTAATACGATGTTTAATATTTAGATTCATAGATTGAAACGGCTTTGGTAATGATACTTAGTGGTAGAGCAGTTACTTTTGCAGTTTTCTTTATTACATTATGAGACAGCTAGGTTTGGGATGATACCACTCTCTGGAATAGGATTTTTGAATACCCTGCTTTCCTCCTTTTTGTTAACAACTTCTACTACAATGTGCAAAGAGACAATAGACAAAGATTAACATGATAATGCTTTGCTCCTTGGTTGAACAATAAAATTTATAAATTAATTTTAACTTTTATTTCAAAAAAAAAGGTTAGACAGAAAAAATTATACTCCTCTTGTTTGAAAAATTGTTGGTTTAATAAAATTGTTGACATTTAATGATTTTGTAAGACATAAGTTTCAAGAAGCAGGTAAGATGGAAAATGACGATCCTTAATAGATTTTAAAAATTAAGCTCATTGTTAAAAAGAAAATTTTTATTTCAAATATTAATTGATCATCCTCTAAAGGTTAACATGAATCGTTGAAATACATAGGAATTTGTGGATGCCGTGGTAGAGTAGTGGTCAACGTTACGGACTCATGACTGGCTTGTCATGAGTTTGAGCCCAGTATCATTGAGGACCCGCTATGTGCAGAAGGCCGACGCACGTTCAATATATGGAGGATACGCTCAAACAGCCGTGGTGCTCAAACATCCATCCATTGGCATAGATTGGTAGTTTGGAGAGGAGGTTCTTGCTCAGGTGTCATCCTCGGCACTTTACCAAAGTTCAAAATAACGAGGCACGTGTGTGAGGACTAAAAACATCTACATATATAATGTGTACCACCTTTATATTTTTTGGATGGCGTAGGACTACCTTCACAAGTGACACTAGGCTTTAGCCTACAATTCGAAAACTCCGACAATGAGTTTGGTACCTCATCTAAATATTGTTATAAAAACTAACTTTTTTATTATAAGCAGTTTCTGACCTCTATCTGAAAGAAAAATCGACTCAATTTTGTAAGGAATATGTAGGCTCGTAGGTTGTCGTGTAGTAAAAGCCATGAATAGACAAGAATTACTTACTCAGGTGTCGCACTTGTCTCTTGACTGAGGTTCAAAATTACGAGGTCAGTTGTCAGCAACCCTCATGATGCTTTATAGTGTAAACTTTATATAGTTCCACTCATTGATAAGGCTTTGGAGAAGAGATGGACCTCGTAAATTAAAACTTCAGTAAAGTAACGTGGACAATACATTAGCTGTTATGCCAAGCTCCAAACTGTGAGGAATTAAACCCCAAAAACTTTAATAACAATCCGA
>BMAV01018140.1:0-30396 GCA_019973955.1 Trichonephila inaurata madagascariensis
TGTTCGAACGATTATGTCAAGAAAGTGAAGTCTCTGAACCTAACAGAAAATTCACCAACTCAACGATTCATTGCATCGAAACTAGATAAGTCTTCAGGCACAGTAAGTAAAATCATTTATAAAGCTTTAAAGTTAAAAAAAAGATGCTTGCATCTAAAGTTCATCTACTCTGGACAAAACATATTGCCGAAAGAAAAATAAATTGTAGAAAACTATCTGAAAAAAATACCTAGCTGCTGAAAAATGGAAAATTAGAGGTAACAATCGATAAGACATAGGCATATTTAAGTGACTATAATAAAACAGGATCAATTATCTATTGTTCAAAATGGCTTCCGGAGTATACAGAAAATTTCCCAAAGGGGTTCATGATATTTGCAGGTTTTTGTTACAACGACAATTAAAAATCATAAGTCTCAATAAAGCCAAAATTAATTCACTCTACTATCAGCAAAATATTTTATAACCAATTTTTAAAAATGAAATTACAGATTTATATGGAAAGACCATTGATAAAATTGAGCTTTATGCACAGTCACACGTGTAAGTCAATTGTCGCAAAGTCTTGCCATTCTGGAGATGCTTCCCAAAATGCACCGGCACATATTTTTCGCTTTCAGGTATTCTCAAAAGCGGTTGAGCCGTATTTTTAAGGAATGCGACTCGGCCGCTTTTGGGAATCTTGCTTGAAGGCAGAAAAAGCATCTCTGGAATGGCGGCATTTTACGTGCAGGCAGCTTGGAGGATTAAGAAAACAGTATCCAAGGATACAGAACAGAATGGAGTAAAAATGGCTAAAGAATATTAAGAAGGAATTTGCTTTCATGAAAAATTTGAGCCAGTGTTATTATCAAGAACTATAGCTATCAGATAGAAGCAAATAGAAACAAAAAAATTCATTTGTAGATAAAGATTAATAATCAAAACTGTTTCCAACTGTAATTGCTTAAATTTAAAGCAAAAACCCAATCAATTCATTAAGGTATCTGAACGCGTTCAAAATACTTTTGTAAAAATAACCTATTTTAGAATTATAAATACTTTTTTATAGAGATCAATTACAATATATATAAAACCTTAACAAGCAATTTTAAAATAAATTTCAAACATTTTATAAAAATCACATTAAGAGGTCTCAGCACTCTTAATTTTTTTTTCAAAAATATATATGTTAAAGCCTCAATATTTCTGAGTATTTTGATACCAATATTTTGTTGATACGTGAAAACTTCCGAAGTTTTTGAGAAAAAAGTAGTGAAACTACAACAAAAAACCTACCTCATTCTTATCTTTAACTTCATTTTTCTCAAAACAAAACATTTTAGATTGCGCACAGAATTTCTCATAAACAATTTATGATATCAATTTGAAATTTAATACACGTGTTCAAAATGAGGCTCTTCATAACTTATACAACAATTTTCAAAAAAAAAAAATCAATAGGATTTTTTTAATTTGAAACTTAATTTATTTTTCTTCTTAAAATTTTAAAATTTTTGTTACAGTTGTATTTAATATTTTTTCTAAATTACTCCAAAGTTAATATAACTTCAAAAGGGAACAATTTTATACCAAGTAAAATTAATTTTGTAAATTTTATCGATTTCGTACTTTAGAATTCTGCGTAGTGTAAAATACTGACTTTACTATTTTTGAAAAATTGTCCAATTTATATTTCTATATAACTTTTTCAATTTTTCTCAAATTCTCTGAAAATTTGAGAAATAATATAAATATATATGATTATCATGTGGTAAAATTTTCAAATTATCGTTTTGTTTTATTGCTAAGTTACATTGGTTTGAAGAAGGATGTTTTTTTCGAGTGCTCGGCTATTTGTTAAGGATCCTGAGACTTCTTAATAAGTAAGAATTGACCAATTTTTTAAAAATGAAATCACTTAGAGAAAATGTTATAAATTTTTATAAATAAAAGTATTATTAAAATAAAATATTTATGTTATCTAGAGAATGTACTATAATTTAAATGTTGTTTTTTTAAATATTAAAACCTTAGAGTTGATCGAATAAATATTATAAGAAATATGACATATTTATAAGGCTCTTACTGAAACAACAGGTCATAACTCAAAAGTATATTCATGCTACAACAGCATTTCTCAAACTGTGGGGTGCGCCCCCCCTTGGGGGGCGTGAGCATATTAAAAAGTCGAAAACAAAAGATTATTTAAAAAATTATTTTACTGAAAGTAAACAAACAAAATACTTTCTAATATAATAAACTGATTACACTGATATAATACACTTATAAATGTATCAGTACTGTAGAATGTATTTTATAATTAATTTAATATACTAAGTTAACAAATTTGATAATTATCGTTGACCCCATGGGTTTGTAATAACACTTATCTTGATATTTTTTGTTCGGTTTATAATTAATTCCTTAACTGCCGATTAAAAGTTACGCGATTCGCTCCCCAATGCCACCGTTTTCCATGTAGACGAACGTATATTTTGATGTTTTTCTTTTGAGGGGGAAGGGGAGAAGAAAAGGAATATATATATAATTAAGCAAATCCTCTGAAATAAGTAAATCCTCCGCAAACACTGTCAATGTCCTTTTTTTGCATTCCAAAGCCTTCGGAATAATTTTATGGATAGCACTGCACAGAAAAGATCTTACTTCGGAAAAACGTATATATGCGTCCAGAAAATTAATTCTTTACAGAGAGAGACGTTTACATACTTCGGTGGCACATAAGAGGTTAAAGTCGTATTGTAGCTTTAATGTCAAAGTATAGTATTATTGAATTCAACACATTGTTATTGTATGGAGGGGGGGCGATGAAAATGATGATTGAATAGTGTGTCACGTATATTTTAAGTTTGAGAAGCACTGTGCTACAAAAATTGGTTTAGTACATTTTACAACATAACAAATTTCAATAAAAAGGTTCATACATAAGGTAAGGTCAAAAAGTTCTTGGAAAAGGTCAATTACAAATAATTAAAAAATAATAAAAAGCAATAATTTAACCTCATTTACCTTCAAAGTATTGCCCTCTTGCATCCTCAAAATTGTTCTAGCTTTTGTATAAGGGTTCAAAACAGTCCTGGGTCTTTTTTTTTCTTTTTTTTTTTGAGAGATTCTTCAGTTGCGTCGTCGCATTTTCGATCATCTTAACTGAATCCACAAAACGATTTTCTTTCAATTTCGTTTTCAAATATAGAAGCAGGTAGAAACCCTCTGGTAATTGAATCGTTTCCGTCTGATTTCTTCAAAATTTCGAGCGTCTCAGAAAGAGATTTCTCGAGCAAAACACAGCAGACTGATCTGCATTTAACACTGACAGTGCAGAAAATGAATTCCGGATGGATGTATTTTCTCTATTTGTTCTGCAAATTCCTGAAACATATATTTTCCCTCCAACGAAGACCTACGTGAATGTAGTGTGCCGTTCCGGGAATATTTTGATTCAAGTAATACATATATTTCTAATAAATGAGTTATCAGACTCGCCTTGATAAATTTTGAACAGTTCAAATGTCCACTTCTAGTAAATTTTAAGTCCCACTTTCAGTTTTTCTAATTTTATGTAAGTAGCATATTTACTCGAATCTAAACCACCATCGATTCTAAGCCACACTCTAAATTCTCAACATGCTTTTCCGAAAAAAATGTTGTAAATGGGTTTATTAAAACCTTTTAACTGTCATTCCCGAGATAATCTCGGGCACAGCACTGGTGTTCGAAAATGTCACGCCCGAGTATTACTCGGGGTAATAGTTTTGAGTGTATCGTATTGTTTTAACCGAATATATATCGGAAGACGTTTATTTCGGCTTTATCTCTTTGTCAAACCCGACTGATTCTCGGGAAAAGTTAATGTGCGCTCAATTCAATAGATGACAGCACTTTACTGAAGACTTCAAAGGTTAGAGCTTAGAAGTTCTTTGGTTCAAAAAAATTTGACAATTTGTGTACCCAAATCATCAAAATAACTTGACAGTTAAAGGGTTAATGTCCGATATTAATGAAATTTAATTTTTTTAGATGAAAAATAAAAAAAGGGAATGATTAGATTTTTGTACTAGTATTAAAATTTTTAAGAAACATATATGGACCTGTCATTGCTCTAATTGTCAGTAACATGTTCAATTTCCCCATCCAACGTATTTTTCCGCCTTCGGTTCTAAGTCGCAACACACTTTCAGTAGCTGGAATATTGGTAAAACAATTCAGCTTTCATTCAATTAAATACGGTAATAGTAATCCATAGTTCTTGTAATTTAGAAACAAAATAATATATGTTTGGTTCAGCCAAAATATTGCTCTAGTCCATAAAACAAAAACAAAATTGTGTGTTCGATTGAAATTGAAAATTTAAACTTATTCAGAATACATTAAAACTAATTTAAAAGAAAATAAAACTTCAAACATTAACCCACAAGAGAGGTTTAGATCACAGGGACCACAAAGGCAAATTTTTAAAACCAAATATGTGTGAGAGTTAGTGAATATTTAATTCTCATTTAGACTTGTTTAACTTTACTTTGTTGTCTTTGTTTAGTAACATTTTTAATCTGTAGGATATCACACCATATATCCTTCGTATAATCATCCGTTAACCCTTTAATTGGCTTGCCCGTACACCGCAAGGACTACCGAAAGCTGGCTAGAACCGGTTTACCCGTACACTGTACGGACACTTATATTTTCTTCTCTCTATCTTTGATTTGCGGATATTTTTAATTCTTATAGAGAGTTTATTAGTGCTTGAGTTTTTTAGAGATTCAGCTTTGTTCATCATAATGAAATATTTCTCATTCTTTGTGTTGAAGGCGGTAATTTTTCATTCAAGGCAGAAATTTAAGATTCTTGAAAATATTCGATAAATATTAAAAATTGGTAAAGCAATGTGTAAATTGTCGCTTGGGAAGTAATGAAAATGGAAAGATAATATAAAAATGCCAATATTATCTATGTTCACATTGAAATGTGAGAGTATAACACCATGCTTCAAATTGTGTGTGCACATATAAATTCCTCAACCATTTGATAAAGTTGTAGTAACAAGAAATTTTTGTATAAATATGAGAGAAATTCTTCTAAGATCTATGAAACATTCTTCATAGCGCGCTGAGAGCGCTTATAAAAAGTAAACATTTAATTTTCCTCAATTATAAAATATAAAATAATGTGAAAACTTTGAAGTTGAAAATTAAAATAAAATTCTCCCATTTTCGCATTCAGTTAAGTATTATGCTTAATTATATGGAATGAGATAAAATGTGCCTTTTTTTTGGAACATTTAGGGGAAAAAAATATTTATCGTTTAAGTTATCCGACTACGTTCGGAACTATGATTTTAAAAAAGCGCATAAAGGGATAATTTTCATGATATTTAATGTCACTTAGATTAGAATACATGTATACAATTGTTTTAAGGACATTATGACAAAAAAAATTATTTAAATGCAATATTTTGGCAAAAAATTAATTTAGAATAACCTTTTTTCCAAATGTTCTCCTTTTGTAAAAAATGCTTTATTGTATTAATATTTTGCCTGTATATAGCACAGACCTCTGTACAGAGGCTCAACTATAACTTTTGAAAAATTCAAGTTATTTTCAGAGTTACAACCATTTGAAATAATTATCGGCGCATTTTCTTAAAATTTCTCCCTTCTGTTTTTGTAAAACATGGATATACCGATTTCGAGTTATGCATTTCAAAAATTCTAGTTGAGCCTCTGTAGAAAGGTCTGAGCTGAATACAGACAAAATATTAATGCAATAGAAGCATTTTTTACAAAAGGAGAACATGGAAAAAAAGGTTATTCTAAGTTAATTTTTTTGCCAAAATATTGTATTTAAATATTTTTTTTGTCATAATGTCCTTAAAATAATTGTATACATGTATTTTAATCTAAGTGATACTAAATATTATAAATATTATCCATTTAGGCGCTTTTGCAAAATCACGGTTCCGAACGTAGTCGGATACCTTAAGGGGTCAAGAGTAAAATATTTTTCTAAGGTTTTGTGCTCAATTTATTAATTATTTATCCATTTTGTTTAATACATATTGTATCATTCATCCCTCTAACTCATTTACAATACACAATCAACGATTAAAGCATGTATTGGTCAGCATTGTCTACCTAGAGCGCAGTATTAATTTAATATAGACTTGCCCCTACCGTTTCTATGGTGATTTATAATTAGCGTTGTTTACCGTACTGAGAGTTACGTGGGTGTTCTTATGAGAAAATTATAGCCTAATATTGGAGTTCGAAAGAGACATGCTCATTAAAGCATACAGTTTTCATTAACTAGTAATATATTCCGCATATTTCAAACAATTTTCTGAAATTGCAGCAATTTAAAATAAATATGTTAATTTTGTATTAAAGATTAAAAAAAAAGAATAAATAACAAAACTAAGAAAAATAGTAATATTTTTGTTCATGTCTTATTGGGAACATTTATGATTACTCATTTTGAATTGGTTGAAAAATGATTTGAAAAGTTTTAATCAAAGAATTAAGGAGAAATATACTTGTAATTATCCAAATTGCACAGTTTCATTAGCTTTCTATATATTCTGAAAGGTATTTGCTTGATGGACTATCCGTCTATTGGTATTTTGGTACTTTTCCGTTTCGTCGATTCAAAACATGCCAAGTAGACTTTATTGCAATGTTTATCAAACTGTTGGTCACGCCCACCTAGAGGGGCGAGCATATGGAAAAATGTAAGACAAATGATTATTTAAAAAAATATATATGTTATTTTACCCAAAGTAAACAAAAAAAATACATTCTGACATGATTAAATTAAAATACACATAAACACTGACATAATACACTTATAAATGTATGAGTACTGTGCAATGTATTTTGCAATTAAGTTAACAATACTAAGTTAAGGCAGTGTTTCTTAATCTGTGAGGTGCGCCCCCCTAAGGGGGCGTGGTAACTCTGTAAGGGGACGCGAGCATATTGAAAAGTCATAAACAAAGAATTATTTTTTTTAAAAAAAATATTAAGTTACTGAAAGTAAACAAGTGAAATACATTCTGACATAATAAGAAATAAAATACACATTTACACTGATATAATGAACTTAAAAATGTATCAGTACTTCACAATGTATTTTATGATTAATTTAGCAATACTGTAAAAACAAGTTTAATAATTACCATTCATCCCAAGGGCTTGTCAATTATAAAATTATATACAAAAATTGACACTTATTTTGATAATTTGTACGGTTTATATTTAATCCATTAAAACTGCTGATAAAAAGTTACTGGATTCGTTCCCCAATGCCACGGTTTTCCACGTAAGCATGCGTATGCCATGTATTGAGGTGGGGAGGAATAAATACGCAAATCCTCTGAAATAAGTAAATCTTTCGCAAATACTATCAAGATCCTTTTATTGTATTTTGAAATAGTTATACTTTATGCTGTTTATCTTTATGTTAAAAAATATCTTTAAATGATGCCAAATTAAAAAATATATAATAAAACTGTAAACCCTATATTATTGATTTCTGCATGAATTATTACGGAAATCAGATTGTTTCAAAAATATGGCACGCTGAATCATATTGTTAGATTGGTTTGGAACGAGGAATCATATGGGTAGATTGGTTTGCGCGCTGCAGCTAAAAAGGCTGCCGACCCTGATATAGACCAAAATGCTTTCCAACATATGTTACGATTAAGTTGCAAAGGGATCTAAATTATGAATTTTAGTACCCATAATGATCACTTTTCTTACGGATTTTGTGCGAATGAACAAAATGGCATTATATGTAAGGGCTAACGAAAATGTTTGAGTTATAATTAATAAATTAGGGGTATAATTAAAAGTATTACTTGCCAATTATTGAATTTTGCATAAAATTAATAAATATATGTCACACATCTCTTTCGAAATATGACCAAAACGTTGATAATATAAAATATAAAGATTAAATCTCTCTTTGGGTCGATCGTTCGTTCTCATCGTTCTTTGTTGATAAATAAAACAGTTTGTCTGAGTAGTTTTTTTTCCTTCTGAAACTTGTTTTGATATGTTTAAAAAGGGATACTTGTGAGAGGTTAACACATCTCTCTTGGGCACCTAGATATGTGGGATGTAGGGAAGAAACACTCAACAAGATCCAATCAATCTATTTATTAATCGCACAACGAAACGGCACAAATTTAATTAATAATAGTAGGAGAATGTATCGGTGCTAACCGCAAAAGTGGAACCTCGACGGTAATATACGAAAGATTAGGAGACTATCAAACCCTATCCTTACTTTATATCGGATCTTATCTATCATCCGATTTATTCTAATATCAATTTAATCTCCTCCTTATAAGCTTTAATCAAAATAATTCAAATATGATACCTTTATTAACAATCTCATCTGGTTTCTGGCTAATCTCCTCTCCAACTCTCTATTCTAGCTAGCAAACTTCCACTATATATATAATAAGTCAATTTGAATATCACTATTTTCTTCTTCCAAAGAGTTGGTTGTGAATAACACGAATGGATAGCCCAAAGATTTCTCAAGAGGATTAGTTATAGGATCGCTGATAGATCCGTCACACAGTCACATTTATTTTGTGAAACTCTCACGAATGGAAATCACATTACATTTTGCAATGTTGCAGTTAAAGAAATAATATCAAAGGAATATTTTCCCCATAAATTTTGGGTCAATCGTGTTTAATCAAAATGCCGTGTAAAAAGACAAAAGCTTTTATTCTTGAATTAGTGTTGAACTAAAATGGTGTAAAATTGTTCGCATCAAAGCCGAACTGTATTCATATTAGGGATGATAGTGGTTATATGAAGGAAAAAAAATTCATTAGTTATAGGAAGCTACCTAAGTGAAAAAGATGTTCTACGATATAGAAATTAAAACGAAAAAATGTTTTAAAAATATTAGTACAATGTACTTTGCAATACTTCCTAGCCCCATCTATCTTCCAAGCTTTCTCTTGTCTTACGTTTCACTGTGCATTGCCATTTCTACACTAGACTCTTTTAGAAATGTAATGCTAAAGAAGCTTTTAATGTACCCCATGATTTTTATCGTAAATATTTAGTATGGGCCCTCTCAACGCAATAAATGTTAAAAAGTGCTGAGATACTTGTTTTCGCTTAAGAAAATTTCCTTGACTTTTTACTGTAAAAAAGCTGAAATATCTAAAATTCATTCTACTCGTGTCAATACTTGACACAAAAATAATTTCTTTATTTTATTTTCCTTTCAACAATATGCCACAGAAGTTTAATTCCGCATACGTAGATTTTGAAATTCTGGGGGAAAAAATTCGGTCCAATCCTATATATATATATATATATATATATGTGTGTGTGTGTGTGTGTGTGTGTATGTGTGTGTATGTATGTGTGTGTATGTGTGTGCAAGGCTGACGGGAGTTATGTATGTTTTGCTGGTTTCAACAAAACTTCTAAATTAATTTTTTATCTTTTTCATTCATGGTCACACTCAAATATAAACGTAAACATATAACTTTGGCATTTCACAGTTTTTAACAAAACAGGTAATGGAGGGTACGGCAGAGAACGAAGACATGCTGCAGGCGATGACACATATTGAAGGTAAAGACAAAGAGAGCGAGGAATCTGCGGGAATTTGTTCGGGCGTCTGGGTTTCAAAGAACCCTCAATCCCGTGTCTGGCAAAAAAAAGTCTCTTTAAAAACATTGCTTATTGTTGCGTTGTCATGTTAGGATGTTCTTCATTGCGATTGGACGAGCGGCGGTAGGCCAGTAGGGGCGCTTCGAGGCATGGATCTTGCAACATATCAGCTTAGTAGAGGAATCCTGGCGGTGAAGAGCAAGTCTTACATTTGCTGATGATGAGGGGTGAGAATAATGGCTCAGGGAAATGGCCGCCCAAGGGGGGGGGGTGAGTGTGAGTGGTGTTGTGACGGAAGTCCTGTAGGAGCGAAAAATTAAGAGGTGGAAAAAGACAACCAGGAGGTGGTCACCCTCTTGCGCATTGACCGCTCCTGTGCTGCTGCAGTTTCATCTTAAGTATGGAGAGCACTAGGCCATGAGGAGAGATACAATTTAAAATTAAAATAAGACAATAATTACAAAGAATAAAAGTATGATTTAAGGATTAGGAGTATGATATGATAAGAGTATTTAAAATTAATCCAAATGCTAGGGAGGATTATACGAGTCCAGGAGAATACTCCTGGGTCGTTTCCTCTTGGTGCAAGCACAGTATATTTTTCTAAATTATGCATATTAATATTTTCAGAGTTATTTAGTGAATTAAAGAAGAGAGCGAGGACAAGGAACTCTCGTTTTTTATGCAGGGCGGTGAAGGTCACGTGACTGCTTCTAACAGAAGATACGATCGGTCAGAAATGAGCATCTGACAGTTTCTGAAGCTATCTTACTTTAGGATTACGATTTAAATCCCGGCCATGCGGGAGTCAAGTTAAAACAATTAAACGTGAGTAATGAAGTACAGGGCCAAATAATTAAAAATTTGTTAAAATTACACACACAAACACGCATATATATATATAAATATATATATATATATATATATATATATATTTTAAATTCCTTTTAATCGGACTTTTTTTTGAGGGGTTGGGATTTTATGGAGATGTTGCTCATTTTTCCCTTTTTTGATTTTGGGATTGGAATTTTTTGCTAAATATTTTTTTTGGTTTTTTAAGAATTCTGTAATTCAATTTTTAAAATAATTTGAATTTAAAAAATAAAAGTTTTATGTGATCAATTTGTTATCCCAAATTTATACTTGTCTGGTAGTAAAATGGTATCTGTCCCACCGTCTCCATTACCATTTTGTAGAGCCCTTATTTTAAAAATTTTGGGTTTTGTTTTATTGAATTTGTAATTGGGGAAATTCCCAAAAATTCGGTTGGCATAAAAAAAACAAAATTTTTAAAAAAAATACAAAAAATGGTGATTTGTTTTGAAAATCAAAATTTTTTTTCCTTTTAAAAACTTGGATGGTAGAATTTTTAAAACTCGAATTTTTTGGAATTTTTTAAAAATTTATCTCGAAAGCAAAACGTAATATTCATTTTTAGATTGTATAAATAAAAGAACAAAGAGAAAAGGGTTTTTAGTAACATTTTGGGAAAAAGTTTTCAGGATATCCATGATTTAAAACTAAAATTTAAAAAATTTCACGATAAGGATGAAAGGCGTGTGCTTAAAAGGAACAGTTAGATATTAATGCAGGATATATTTTTTTGGTTTTTAATTTGTTTAAAAAATGACGCAATATTTGAAATTCCACATAGGTCGCTTAAATGCGTAAAATTGATTGAATCAGCATAATCGTAAGGGGTTTGAATACAAAAAAACCAGGCTAAGATAGAATGGGATTTTTAAAAACTGTTCAAAACAAATTTCCATAAAAAATAGTACCTAACTTAAAAGGGGGCATGGTTCGAAAATTTTTTATATAGGTTCATTTAGATCATTTATTTATGGTTTGAATTTTCGGGAATGGGGGAAAGTTTTGCCATTTTTTTAAACATAAACAGGGTTTCATTATATATTTCTAATTTTGAAAAACATTGTTAATAAAATAGTAAAAAATTGGTACGAAATTTCAAGAGCTAAACGAAAAAAGAGTTTAAAGACATGACAACCCTCGGGGAAACCCATTTAGAATTAGCAAAAAATTTGATGATAACTAAATTAAACAGGTTTAAATTTAAATCATTTATGTTTGGATGAAAAAAACTAAAATTTAAAATTTAAACAATATTTTAAACTGTAATCAAAAGGGTTCTATGGTATGCATATGATTCGAGACCTTTAATTTTTTTAACAAAAATGAATATTAAATTAGATGAAGTGAAAGACACTATAGAATATTTACATTATTATTTATAAAAACCTTTAAAAAAATTAATTTTTCTGGTATATTTAAAAATATCAACCTTTTTTTAAATTTAAAAAATATTATTAAAAAAGGGTTTTCAAATATAACAAAAACTTGGTAGATTTATATTTAATTATAATCAAATCTCGGGCTCCTTAGTACAGAATCATGTAAATGCAATTTATATCGGGACTATTTTTGATATTACCATCAGCACGTTGCCCGGGAAACCCTTTGGGCTCGTAAAAGATGATTTATTGAAATTTTATGGAAAAGGTACTGGTTTTAGATTGATATCACAAAAATAAATCTAATGTTATAAAACAAATCAAAAGGTTTAGATAAATTCTTTAAAATTGCTAAAAAAATATGGAATGCCAATTGAGGTTTTTAATCAATTTAGATTTATGTAGCAAAAAATTAAAAAATTAGATTTCAGTGTTGAAAATGAAATTATGTATAAAGATCTTAAATCATCAATAGAAAATACCCCAAAAGCTTCGTGATTACATATGTTGATAAGGTCTCGCTAATTATGCCAAATCTGTAAATTTTTTTACAGAAAAATATTAAGAATCACATTTTAAATAATAATGCATTTCAAAAAACAATTCATAGTAATAGAGAAGATGATAAGTCTTTTTTTTTGAACAAAAGACTGAATATTCACAAATAATATTAAATATCCACGCATTTTTAACCCAAAATTTCAAAAGCCCTATAAAATTTCGTATATCACCAATGGGGAAATACATAATCACGAGGTCGGTAAAATCTTACAGTTTTTCTTCAAAATTTAATTATAATTTACAAAACACGGCAATAATTAAAAAAAAGCTTAGAAATTGCCAGGTTATAAAGATTGTTAATTTTTTTCCCTGCATGGCTTTGACTTCGAGGACCTTTTAATTCTATTTATATTGATGATATGATTCGGGGTTTTACAGTTAAATTTTTGATAAATATAGCTATATCTTCAATGAAAAAAGAAATTGATATTCTTGTTAACCTCGTATTAAAAGGGGAAATTTTTTGCATTTAATCAGAATCTTTATAAACAATCAAAGGTTAAAAGTTGGTCCAGCTAGTAATTTTTTACAACCGTATTTACATTTTTTTTTTAAAATTTACCATATTGTTAATGTTCTTCGTTTTTCTTTTTATAGATGATTTAATAATTTTTTTGGGAAAAATTGAATATAAAACCAAATATTACATTCTACCCTGACTATCTCCACCCCCTTAAAACTAACCTCTAATATGGTAGAATTTTGGTTGTTTTACCCAATTTAAAAAAATGTATCAGTAAATTTTTTAAAAAGAGATTCTTTTTTAAATTCCATATAATAAAATTCCTGTATGGAACAGTAACTTGCATTTATCAATTTACAGAAATGTTTTTTTTGAAATTTTTTTTTAGAAAATAAAAATACCCAAAAATCGATAAATTTTTATCAAAAATTTTTAAAATTTTTTTGATCATGAATACCCCTTTTAAATTCTTAAGAACTTATATTCATCACAAATATATTAGTCGTCTTGCTACTTCTGATTCCAAATCCCCCCACAACAAAGGGTTTCAAATCAGCATGTTAGTGGTCTTGTGTGAAGATTATATCATAACACTCATATCACGTTTTCATCTTTTCACACACATCTTAAACATCTTACACATTTTTGACAACCAACCAAATTAGAACCAACCAAATTAGCCTAGCAAATTTACATTTTGACTCACAACAAAGCCTACCAAAAATTTATTGTCATCTATCTCAATATCTATCTATGCTCGTTATGTAAAGGGTAGTTCAAAAGATCTTTTAGAGATCCCCAAAACTCTTGATTCTCTTGGAAATTGATCTGAAAATAGGAAGATTTCGTTTAATAATTTTTTTTTTTTCTGCTTTAAGAAAGGGGAGAATTTGTTTCAGAATATTAATCATGGGTTTTTATACTCTCTGTGAGTTTTTTTATACTTTGAAATTTTTTTTTTTTTTTATATACTTTGAATTTTTTTTTTTTTATATACTTTGAATTTTATATACTTTTTAATTTTGTTTTTTTTATTTGGTTTCCTACCGAGTTGCAAAGGGGAAGGGTTTGGGGCCTTTAAAAATAGTCTTTCCCCCTTATTCTCCTGTCCGAAATTGCATTCTGACTCCTGGTTCTTTTAATTCCTTTTTTGTATTTTTTTGATCTTAAAAATTTTTTTTTTTATTTTATTACGTTATTTTTTTATGTTATTATCTATTATTTCGGTTTTAAATATTAACAAAATTTTTTTTAAAATTTTATATATATTTTTTTTATAAAAAAAAATGTTACAAAAAAACCGAATGCTTTATAAAAAAGGGAATTTAAAAAATTTAAATATTTGCAAAAAAAAAAATCAAAAATTTTAAAAAATTTTTTGAATTTATTCAAAACACTTTTATAAAATTATAAAATTTTCCCAAAAATTTTTTTTTTTTTCATTTTTTTCCCCAATTTGCAAAAAACAATATGAACTAAATTTCCTATTAAAAAATGGATAAATCTCAAAGAAGACTTTAATTTTTTTTTTTAATCATTCCTAAAAAAAGTCATTTATCTTCACACAGTTATCAAGAATGACTTCTTATCTCTGTCTTATCACCTTTTCTTACATCTTGAATAATATCTCTTTTATCAAGCAAATATTCTTGTAAAACCAGATTACATTGTTGTGATAAATAATCCTTTTAGCATGAAATATTTGGAGCATTTCTTGAGAATGTTGAATTAATTAGAATTCACTGGGGCAAAATCCAGTCCGCATACTGTATGCACTCTGGTTTAACCAATCAAGCAATGATAATTCTGAAGAGTCAAGCTACGGAACTAAATTTTCTCTCTTATTCTTCTATGCTCGTGTGTAAGCATCAAAGGATTAAACCGTTTGAAAATGTTATCAAATGTTTCAAAATTGTTGAAACATATAATAAGAAAATTCTTTTTAATTAATTTCAATCTTTACACGAAAATTAATTGCAATATTATTAACATTTCAGAAATTTTTATTTTGTTACTAGAAAAAAAAAATATTTTTTGTAAATAATCGCTTTATATATATTTTTAAAAAAGTAAAAATCACTCAACAATAAATAATTTAATTTTTTTGGCTGCATAATTATTTAAAAGTAAAATAATAGTATTATTGGATAGTTTTATTTCAACTAATGTATATATAGGAAAATATTCACCCAAAACTAATAAATAATAGTACTAAATTAAGAAACAGCCCCAAATTGAATACGTTTTGAAAAAGGCAAAAAGCATTCTGTACTTTATAGAGAAGTAGTTTGATCACGGGAGAGGTCACGTGGGCACAGAAACACCCGAAGCTCACGAAATCGTTAATTCTGGAAAAACTATTTATTTGTTACGAGAATCACCTTGATAGAGTATCCTCCTATAAGACAATCTTCGTGGGAACCCAAATGTATTTGTCCCATATCTCCCCTTTTTGGGGAGTGGCAACCTTTTTTAATTATAAGGTAGTTGTTTGACTGAGTTCCCTGCGAGACCACACTTTCGCTCTAAAATAATTTCTATCGGCATGCTACATTTTTCCTCTGCGAAAAAGGTTTTGATTGCTGTGTTGCATGATTTATTATGGCTTATAAGTGTAAATGAGCAGAATATAAAAGAAAATGGGCATCTGCGATCCTATTGAAAGAAATTGGAACTGATCAAGCAAGGGAAGAACCTTCTGAAATAATGCATATGAATCATGTTAGGGAAAGTAAATTTGAGAAAAGTGATGAACATGGAACGTTTGAGCTAAAAGGAAAATTTTCAAATACTATCTAAAGAACTCCATGAAGAAAAATATGGTTTCATAAGTACATTATAAAACGTAGTTCGCTCTATCAAAAGGACACAAGCAAGAAAAAGTTTAGCATGATACTTGTCAATCTTCAAAAGATAACAAAACTACAATAACTTGAACAAAATATGGCAGTTTTTCCTACAAATAACATTCCCGTGATGTTAGCGAAAAGCGCCTGTGATTTGTGTCTTTTATTAAAGTCACTCACAGTAGAAACTTTTTGTCTCAGTTTGATTGCTAATTTTTTTTCTCAAATTATCCTTAAAAATAGATACGTATACTTTCTTCTAATTAAATTATTCATTGGAATTACGATTTTTATTATATACAATAAAAATAATTGTAAAAAAAAGGAGTGGGGTGACTCAGTCAACCTGCATGACCATTTACGTTAGTATCAAGGGCACTACCAAGTTAATACAAAATCATCAAGTTTTATGCCTTATAAATTCTTTTCATAAAATAATTGAAATATTAAACAGAAATCTTAATTGACAGAATATATTTAGTACTTAGAAACAAGATTATTCTGGTTTATTTTTTTAAAAATAACAACTTGTATATTTAAGTCCTTTCTAATGTTTCGATCGTTGTAGTAAAAAAAAAAAAACTAAGACGAATACAACAAAAAAGAACATATGAAAGAAGAATACAAAAAAAATTCATGTTTTATTTACATATACACTATGCACTACAAAACTAACTTCGCCCTTTCAAAAAGACACAAAACAGGAAAAGTTTAACATGAATTTGTGAATCATCAAAAAATTACAATGAAACTACAATAACTTGAACAAAGTATGGCAGTTTCTCTTGCAAATAACATTCCTGTGTTAGTGAAAAGTGCCTGTAATTTATGTCCTTTATTAAAGTCACACACAGTGGAAACTTCTTGGTTTAGTTTTGATTGATATTTTTTCCCTAAAATTATCAAAGAAAAATTCAAAAGTCATTAAAAGTAGGTAAGTATACTTTCTCTTAATTAAATTATTCATTGAACTACAATTTTTAGAGTGTAAAATAAAAATAGCTATAAAAAAAGGATTGGGGTGACTCAGTTACCCCTAGAGATCATTAACGTTAGTATCGAGTGCGCGCCTGTTCCCGGATTAAAGTAACATAATTGTACTGTTGAGTACTTCTTGGTAGATTAAGGGACTTCCAAACTCAGTCGAATAGTGTGTAGAGATAAAAATATTACAGTTCTACCTGAGGTACTGATCTTACTTTCTAAGTGTCATATTACGCTATTTAATTCTTTTACTAGCTGCATGGCTGGGCGTTGCACGGGCTTCTTCAAGTGTATAGCCTTTTTGCCTTGCTCTCTGAGTTTCAGTAATTCCTGGTGTGTGTGTGATTTCTGTATCAATGTCATTAAAATTATCTTTTTCGAAGTCTCTTCCTCCTCTTTACTCGGTCGTATGGTTCTGTTTAATCACCATTCAGCCCGGCGTTGCACGGGCTTTTCTCGTTTGTATAATTGTATCCCTGTGGAAATTTTCCCTTTCTCTCTGGACGCCAGCAGTTCTAGGTGTGTTTCATGCGCGATTTGAGTGTTTTTTGTATTTTTGTCATTTAAAGTTCCTTTTCCGAAATTTCTTACATTTCTTTTTTCGTCAGACTGGCTTTTCTTTGTCAGAGTTTGCTTTTTCTATTTCTTTTCCCTTTGTTCAGCTCGGCGTTGCACGGGCTTTTTAAAGTATAAAACTATTTTTTCCAGAGTAAGATATTTTTTTTTAAATTTCCATTTTAGATTAATAATTTACATAGCTAATCCAGTTTTATTCACAAAAAAACAGACAATCTACGAATTTATCATTAAATAATTAATTTTGTAATGAATAATAAAAAACAATACAGCTTTAATTTTTAAAAAAACAAATATTAATTTATATCTATTTTTGTTAAAAAATGAATCAAAAAATTCTTACAGTTAGCTATTGGAAACGACTGCTTATTTTTGAATGCGTGTTCTTAAATTCTTACGAAAGCAAACGTAGTAATTTATGTAAGGCTATCTTCGCACGAAACGGTAAACGCAAAAACGCGCCGAAGATACCGAAAGATGGGAAATGATCCGAGGAATCCATTTTGACTATTTCATATCTTAAATTACAATTATTTGAAAAGGTATTAATTAAAAATGATAAAAAACACAATTCGCCTGCATTGTTGCAACAATGAAGACCCATTTTGACAAATTTGGCTGAAAATCAATTTTCGACGCCAACTTACGCCATTTTTATAACAATAGCGTTGTTACAACAATGCAGGTGATTATTGAATTGAATGTTTTGAATGTTTTTAATTAATATCTTTTAAACTAATTGCAATATCGGAATGTAAATGGTCAAAACGGCTTCCTCGGTTCATTCCCGATCTTTTGGTACCTTTGGCGAGTTTCTGCGTTAGAAGATAAATAGACATATATAGATACGTTTGTTTACCTACGAATTTTAGTAGTGTAGAATTGAAATCATCCTGAGTTAGTATAATGAGGGAATAAATCAAAAGAAATTGTAAAACTCAAAAAATTTCATTCTATACAAAATCTTTTATACAAAAACACCTCGCGCGATGGCCATCACTTCATAGGAATAAAATAAACCCTTATCTTAACCATTAATAATAAAAAAATTCTATCTGTTTTGGCAACTTGAATTCAGCCAAGCTGGTTCCAAATCTAGTACAAGTCAGCGCTACGTGGCTATTAATTCAACTAGCTAGTTTAATTCAGCCAGCTAAAGTTAGTTTCTACACAAATAACCTCAAAACCTCTCCTTATGTTTACAATCTTAACACCTTCCTCGATGTCATTTCAGATAACTTTAAATAGCAAGCCTAATCTGCGTATATCATTGTTCCTTCACAGGCTCTCAAATCAATCAAATAATCTAATTGCTTAATATCCCTAAGGGTTAGTAGAAAACACGTTAAGAAACAACTTGAGAGAACATTTGATTGAATCAGAACAAGTAGTTTGGAAATAACAAAAATACAAAAAAATATATATATTTATAGATGAAAGTTGAAATTATTTAAGACCACACATGAAAAGGAATAATATATATATATATATATATATATATATATATATATATATATATAATATTACTATATATATTTATATAGTAATATAAAATAAAAGTGAAGAAGTTCAGAACCTACGGGCAAAGCAGGAAAAAAGGGAATTCACCAAACACAACAAATTAGATACAAAAATTTTTGGGACAAACGGGAGACCTATTATGATTTCTAAAGTGTCGCTGAATTAGGGTTAAAGGGATGGATCAACCCTTTCCCCCCGTACAGCAGAAACTTTCGACTAAAGGGTTGGGCCCTAATACAACACGTGGAAAAAAATTGTATTTTAAAAAAATGAAGCAAAGAAAAGTTATATATATAAATATATATTTATACCTAACTTTAAATTTTTTTATCCAAATATCTTAATTTAATACAGACAAATAATAACAACAATGAAGAAATTTTTTCTTGACATACATGTCAAATTATATGAAAAGTAAAATTTCAATTTTTATGATAAAAGAGAAGATTTAATTTCAATATTATAGAAGTTCCTCATTGGGAGAGTAATGCACATGTTTCATATTCAGAAATATTTTATTAATTATATAAACGAATAAATTTTTTGTGTCAAAAAATTGACATTATATATAACTATATACATTTTACTAAATATTTCTTAAATCAGAAATCCCCAAATTTAATTTTTATTAATAGTTATATAAATAAAGCATTCAAAATATTAGGTTAAATTATGAGATTGATAATGCTTATTTCTATAAACTTTTTGTTAAGTTACTATATCAAAATTAGATTAGAAATTACTTACTATTGTTTTATTTTTATTTTTTACTCTGGTGTTATTATAGTTAGATATAATATACTATTATTAATTTTTTTTTCCCTTCTTTTTAATCTTTTTGTTAATGCTACATTTCCTCTTTTTTTGATTTAAATCTGTATTAGGGATAGAATCCAACAAATTAAATGTTTCTACTCGATTTGCGCGGCTTTGCATTTGTAAAATCAATTTTTAGGTAAAAGGATTCCCCTTTTCTTGTAATGGATTTAGATATTTTATCCATTATTTCCTATTGTTTTTTTCCAGGTTTTTTACAAAAAAAGGGGGGGGTTTGGCAAAAACATGTTCAACCCACTTTTATATAACTTAATTTTTTTTTATAAACTTCTAAGTCAGTAATGTTCAAGCACTGCAGCATCCAAAATTTATTATCTCGATTACTCTTTTGTCCTTCATTGTGTGATTTTCCTGCTGTCTATGGTTTGTTGAATTTATTGTTTGGAGGGGATTTTTGTTAGTAGAAAATTCCTATATATATATATATATATATATATATATATAGGTCAAACTAATTAACCCCCCATTATCGGTCCTGTCGGGGTTTTTAATATTTTATATATTTTTTTTTTAAAAAATTTTTTTAAATTTTTTTAAAATGTTGGAATTTTTTTTTTATATTCGCCATTGTTATTCGGGAAAAGGGATTTTTTTTGTTATAGGATTCATTTAGTTTCGGTTTTTTTTTTTTCCTGTGTTTGGGTTGAAATTTTATATATTTAAATATATATATAACTTTTCTAACTAAAGACAACTTCTTCTTTTTTTCCCAACTTTGACCTTTTCTTAAAAAATTTTTTTAGCAATTATAAATATTTTAAGGCATAATTTTTTAAAACTACAACATTTAACGCAAAAAGATCATTTCTGTTTTAGAGAAAGGCTACTTATTTAATAGTTTCGAAACTCGAAACAATGTGAATAAACATTTTAATGACAGATTTTAACAAACATTTTCAAAACAACTTATGAATCAAAATTTATGTATTTTGTTTGTCGGTTTGAATATTATGTCCATTAAGTGAAAAAAATGAGGTGGTTTGTGATTTTTGTAATGGTATTGTCGGTAGTAAAATCCTAAGAAAAACTTAAATTTTTATAAGTAGTTTTGTTACGCTGACCAATATGTCACCTGAAGTCTTAATCATCTCGAACATCGGAAAAAGTTATAAGCTAACTTGTACTCCCACAGGTGTTTATTGAAATATTAGGTATTATGCCTCTGTAGAATCATTTAAACCCTCTTCAACTTCATTTTCAACCAATACATTAACTTCATCAGGAAAAACTACATTTTCAGAATTTACTTGTAAGATCTGAAATACAATCGCTTCGACTTATAGATGTCTATTTTTTCCCCAAGATAAATATTTTAAAGTAGAAAATATAACAATAATTATAGTAAGTTTCTTAAAGCATGTGTGTGTAATTTAAAACTTCCATTTAAAAATCTATGACCAGTTATATATAAGCCAAATATCAAAGCCATCTTAAATTAGCAAGAAATATAAGAGGGTTAAAAAAAATTTTCACGTTAATTTTATCTATTTCTACATTTTTCTAAAATTGCTAACTAGAGTATACGTATCCTGATATATATATATATATAAAATTACAATTATGTGTATAACTATAATTAAACTAAAATACATCCGTCATCGTCATGAAAAATAACATTCAACTCAAATTTTCAGTTTGAATACCATTTGTGTCTGTAACTGAATAATAACAACAATAACCAAATAACAAAATATACTTCTAATTTGAATACTACAGCTGTTAAAAGTGTCATAATTATATGATCTATCAATTCATGGAAATCATCTATATCAAATAAAAATATATGAATTTCAAAAGCTGTAATTTTACATTAAAAAAAAATTTCAGTTTCTTATCGAGTTGGCCATTGTGACTATATGTTTTGAAAATCTCCAGGAAAAACTACAATTATAACCATCTGGTGAAAAGACTGAAAAACATGAATGTATACAAAGGATACCCTTCAATCTCAATTGTTTTCAAACATTGATAAGATATGCAGATACACTTTATTTGCACCTAGGATATGATGCGAACATTGCAGTTGAAACCATTTTATACGTAGTACGATCCAAGAATTCGGGGACTGCGGCTATTGTTGAAGACAAAAGTAAGTACCTAAAGCTGAGCTTCTCAAACTTACATTATATACGACCCAATATTCGATCATAATTTTCATCGCGCCCCCTTCCATACAGTAAAAATATATTGAATTCAATAATAATACACTTTGACGCTAAACCTATATTACGACTTAAACCTCGTAAGTGCCGCCGGCGTATACAAGCGTCTCGCTCAACCAGTGCGTTAATAGCTCTGGACGTATATATACGTTTTTCCAAAGTATGATCTTTTCTGAGAACTTCTATCCGTAAAATTATTTCGAAGGTTTTGGAATGCAGTAAAGGGAACTCGACAGTGCTTGCGAAGGATTTACTTATGTCAGAGGATTTGCTTATTTATTAATTTTCTATCCCCCTCCCCCAATACACTCCATAGGCTCGCCTACGTGTGTTAAACCGTGGCATTGGGGAACGAATCACGGAATTTTTAATCCGTATTTAAGGGATTAAGGTAAGTGTTAATTTGTGCATGCCTAGCCCATGGGGTCACTGGTAATTAACAAACTTGTTCTTCACTTAGTATTGTTAAATTAATTATAAAATACATTGCGCAGTAATGATATATTTATAAGTTTGTTACATCAGTGTACATGTGTATTTTACTTTTTTATTATGTCAGAATATAGTATGTTTACTCTCAGTTAAGTTGCAATTTTTTAAAATAAACTTTGGTATTTTCGACTTTTCAACATGCTCGTGCCCCCGTCGTAAGGTTATCACGCCCCCGGAGGGAGCACGCCCCATAGTTTGAGAATCACTGACCTAAAGTTAAACCACTTGAAATTGATTCACCTAAGCCTCCACTACCTGACCAGGTTTGTTTAGTCGATGGCATGTGAAAGAATCGCACCCGCAGCAGTTATCTTCCGTAGCTAGTTAGCTTTGTTCTGTGATCTAAGAATGATGTTTTTTCTTGAAAAGCGTTGAACATTAAATTATGTTAATGCTTAGGGGAAATACCATAGAGACTTTGAAAATGCTTAGTATGGTGAACCTAACATGTCAAGATCCAAGGCTCACGAATGGCATCGTTGTTTTAAAGAGGGCCGAGAATCCGTCGAATTCAATGAACGCATTGAACGACCTTCGACTTCGGAACGTGGAAAATGTTGTGTTGGTGTCTGAATGTGTTCATAAAGATCGTTTCCAATCGCTTGAACAAATCGCTAAGGCTACACATTTCTCGAAGACGAGGTTTGAGGGAATCCATTCATCGTTGTTGTTGTTATTGTTGTTTCTCATCCCCGAGATCAGCAGAGCTAGATAAGATCCATGAGTCCATTCACCCTGAGGAAGTCCAAAACCAATAGGGGATCTGGAACCAAGTCCTGCCTTGTAAGCCCCAAATAAGATAAAATGTGGCCAGGGGAGGTCTGAGCAGAAGAAAACTTAGGGCAAATTTCGAAATGTTTAATGCCATCGACAAAAGTGAATGACATCAGATGACCACTAAGGAAACGACCCTCACAAGTCCTATAGACTGCCTCACCGTGGCGAGGGGGTGACACTGGGCGGAGTGGGCGAAGTACGTCGGGAGTGAATTCTCCTCACTCCACTTTGTCCAGTTAAAATGTGTAGGCACCGGAGCTAAGTCAGTCTTCTGCCTCTGGTGCTCCAGGTCTCTGACCGTAGAAGATGATTCTTACCCCGTCTATCCACCATTCATCGTAAACGGCCTCATTTCTGGCAGAGACTCAACTGGTATCTCTTCTGCATCACAGGACACCAGCACATCAATCCCATTTGGTAATAGAGTTCCTCGCCAAAACTCTCACTAACGTAACCGCCCCCCCTCCTGCTATTCACCATTGCCCGTGTAATATTTGCTTGTTCCCATCAGGCAAATTTACAGGTACGTCGTTTTGAGTCATCAAATGAAATGAAAGCAGCGTTGCAGGTGGTCTTACGGGAGGTTGAGAAAAATGGCTTCCAGCTCTGCTTCGAAAAGTTATGCAAACGTTGGCAGAAGTGTATCATCACCCAAGGGGACTACTTTGAAGAAGGTGGATAGGAAGCAGGTGATGGGCACTTCTGTTCAAGGTAAGGTTTTCTACACCTTGTCCCTGAACTTTTGGATCATACTACGTTTATCCACGGGCGTCACCCCGAGGGCTTTGAATCTCCACAAAAATAACGTATAATAGCTCTTGCTAAAGAATATTCTTTTTCTTAGCATTCCGTAATCAAAACTATTTTAAATATATAAAATCTATAAAATCAATTAAAATTGTAATTACAGTCTTGTTTAATGAAATCTGAAGTAGTTAGCATGTTAATAAATATTTTCAGACAAAAACTTAAAATTTTACGGATTGTAACTACTTATAATATAAATTTTAATTACTCTTGTCTTCAACTGACTCAGCGTTCTATTAAATAATGATTATTGAAATGTAATTAAAATAATATCAGCTATTTTAAATTTTGATATAAAATGTTTTTTGAAAATAATCTTTAATGAATTAAAACTAGTAACTTTAAAATAAATTATGTTTCATTCAACTGAGTCAAATTGAATAGCCAAAAATCAAAAAGCCATTTAGTTTTAAGAGTTTAATCACCTCGAATTCGTTTTTTTTTTTCCCTCAATAAATGGCTTTCATTTTTAACTAGTATAAATGAAAAAATACAAACTTTAGTCAGCAAGACGCAAAAATAAAATGAACATTTAATCTCAACTGAGGAACAAGATAAAATTCAATAAGAGGTGGGGGAGGATAAAAATTGTTGGAAAATAATGATTTTTAGCGCTATCTTTTCATAAAAATTGTGATATATAATAAATATTTTTTTATATAATTATTTTAAGTCTTAAAAAGTAAAATAATTAAAAAGAGAGTTTTATAATTATATAAAAAATAGTTTTATAATGTATAAAATATATTATTGTAATATTTGATTGTGTATTATTTTAAAATTAATTAATAAAATAACACATATCTTATACTACATATTTTTGAATTATTTTATAATTATATAAAATATTTAATAAACATTTTATAAATAAATTCATTTCATTCTAAGAAAAAATAAGTTTAATTGAAAAAACTCAGCAAGAGTTGATCACGCAACTCGAACCATCATTAACAGTGCGACATGTAGCTGCGTAACCGCCTATGCCATGTAATCTCGCTGGATATAATTAAAACCCCATTGTATATAAGCTAAGTATGAATTTCAAAGGCTATTTGTTCCAAATTGACTGCCCATTCATCGCTACTACATTCAGAGTTGAACACCCTAAAGGAGTACTAGTGTTACACAAAGTCTTGTCCACAAATGAATTTCTCATGCCGTGACCTACCTTTGTGAGTTCAAAAGCATTGCATATAGTAGAATAGTATTTTAAATATCTAAATTCTCTTTCTCTCTCTCTTGCCTTCATCAAGGTATCCGACTACTTCCGACAGTCTTTTTTTGAAAAAATGAAGATATGGGGATTTTTTTGTGATTTTTTTTTTATTTATTTAGTATATTTTAAGGAAAAAATCGTAAAATTGAAAACAGAAAAAAAAATTATTAATATTAAAATGGGAAAAAACGGGTGAAAATGTACAAAAAATTACATAAAAGGGGCCCACTCAGTACAAAAATGTTTTGAACAAATTTTTATTTTTTCAATTTTAATATGTTACTTTGTTATTCATGTCTGAAATAATCTTCAGGATAATAGATATTTTATTTTTTGCAAAAACTGGAGCACTCTATCTTAGTGACTATATGAAATTGCTTAAAAGAACAGTGATTATATTCACATAAAGGACTGTACATTTTGAAATAATACAGTTATTGATAAATCTGAAGGTCAACACACTTCTACTGTTATACGAAACATTCACAAAATATTTCAGCAAATTATTTTCAAAACCTTTTGAGCAATCGCTGTTTGCGTTTAAATTTTTAAGAAAAAAACACATTTCGAGAAAAACGCATCTTAAAGTTTGACATCAAGTGTAAAGTTATGGTATCTTCTTTTATTAAAACACTTGTAGTTTTTGTTCTAGTGAATGGAAAATAAAAAGGTTGATATTTTTACTAAGCCAATACGATGGTCAATAAAATAAAATATTAAAAAAAAATTGTCAATTTTTTAAAAAATTCATAATTTTAGGGTAGTCGGATACCTTAAAGAAAATCTTGTCTTCACAACAAAGAAAATGTCAAATGAAAAGAATATCAGTATCATAGTTAAAATGCATCACATTTTCAAAGCTCTAGCACAAAAAAATATCAAAACAAGAATTGAAAATATGCCCAAATCACAGAGAAGGTTGCCCGTACGCTGTACAGGCATACCGGATGCGGACAACTTTCAGTGAGTTAAATCTAGTTTAAAGTAGTTTAATTAGCAAACCAGTTAAAGGATTAAGAAAAATTTTTACTTACGTTTCAGAATGGTCTTGCAAGCTAATCAGAATTTTATACTTGTCACACTATTTCAAATCTTAAAATATAGTAACGAATGAGTGTGGAGTGGATAAATGAAAGAGAAGAACAATAAAATTGTCGAAATAGAACCGTTACATAAGTAAAATACCTTGATGATCATGATGTTATCTGATTAAATTAATAAGAAAATTAGATGCTCCTAGTTATTTATGATAAAAAATGGAAGCTTTTTTAAATTTTTTTCGGCATGTGCAAATGTTATGACTCAGAAAAAAATATGTGTCATGATAACACCATTTTTTTTCGTTTATTATAAATTATAAATTATTTTCTGCTAAAATTATATAATATTTATAAATCGAATTTTGACTCAAATTTAAAATCTTTTATGCCTTCAAAAAATGAGTTTTGTATTTTAATCTTAAGAATGTTATCACGTACAAAAACATATTGAATGGATTTTCCAATCATAAATATTCCAAGAATAAAAATACTAACTTATTAAAAGTTGTTATAACTTCTTGGAATTAAAAAAATCAACTTAGAATTAAAAGAAAATCATTATTTCTGATTTGTTTACTTAAATAAAATATTATTCGAAGAACTACAAAAATATATTGCTTATATTTTATTTTCAAAGTGTCGTCTTTCGAAAAACTGCACTTCTAGTTCATTAATAAGGAATGTTTTCCTCATTTAGCTCAGTTCAACTAATGATCACTCCTAATAGGCTTCATGTATGGCTGAAGTGAGCGAATTCAATGGAGACAGTTGAAATAAAAAGCCAACGTTTTACAACTAGTATATATTCCGAGGAACAAATTAACCGTGTAATGAAAGAAATAATTGGTATAGCTACATTCATTAGTTAAAAAAATGTATCTTTTTAATAAGAACTGCATCAAATTTCATTTTATCTTATTTTTTATATAAATATAGAATGTTTCTAAAAGAACATCGGAGTTTTAACACTTTATAGTATTTATTTTATATAGGTTACATGCATAATTCATATATTGAATAAAAGAGTTTGTGACGGGTCACGCGTCTCTTCTGAACCAACTTGCATAACCTCTGGGTTTTTGACAGCCAAGATTAATGGCAAATCTTTTCCAACCGTCCAAGAAGTGAAATGCAAATAAGATAGCTTTTTAAAAGAACAGAAGTTTCAGTAAGCAGAATGGCAATTTAGGGTAAGAGATTATGTTTTGGAAGAGATACGAATGTGAGTCCGGCGGCCTATCATAAAGTTACCAAGATTTCTAGCCATTACTACAAGGTGCATACCACCATTGCACGCGCGCATAGGAAGCTTTGTACCATGATAGAACCTTAGCTTGATCTAAGGTAGAACTGATTATTTGATATTAGGACTTGTAATATTATCAGAATTGAAAGTAGGCGGATAATATAACTATTTAGATAAGTGATCTAAGTTATGTGATCCGGTTTAACTATTCCTCTGTGTTTGGTTTATTCTCACTTAATATAAGTTTATCTAAGAAATTTAAGTTATATTCTTAATAAAGTCATATTAAGAATTTTAAAATGTCGATTCATTTCGAGAATCTTACACCTCTAATTCACGCTGACAATCAAAGATATGGTCACCATAGAACGACCATATCACAAGTTACTGAAAAAGTTTTACAAACAAATGTTCAATGTGAGTGCCATTCGTCACAATGTATTAATAAATTCGATAGGCTAGTTCATCCGAAACATTTTTCAGTGTGTCTGAGAAAATTCTTGCAACATCTGCTTCCATCGTGCATCTTAAGTCTGAAAGGTCAGCTGGTAGCCGAGGAACATACACACAATCCTGTATGAGCCCCCACAGATAAAAGTTGCATGGTGTCAGATCGGGTAAACGTGGATGTCATGCTATACAAGCTTTATCGGGAGGCTCTTTGTGGCCAATCCATTGGTTGGGTACAGTGATATTTAACTAATCGGGTACTGAGAGATGCCAGTCAAGCGGTGAACAATCTTACTTTTAAATGAAGTTATTTGCTTCACTTTCTTCCAATTGAGGAAATAGCCATAGTTGTAGAGCATCAAGATAGACACAACCAGTTACAGCCTTGGTCGTCCCGTACTTTTGCCTTAACAAAGACGTACAATTGTTTCAAATTGATGATACCACCTAAGAATGTAAAATTATTTTTTTAATATTGAAAATACAGTGTATTCTTGGGCATTCTTTTTTCTTGTTTTCCTTGCAGTTTTTCTTTCTTTTTTTTGCTGGGTAAGAGAGAGATATATAACATAAATATATGTTAATTTTAAAAGAAGGTGTGACTAATTACTTTTTTAATATATAGTGAATATGAATTTAAAATTTGTTTTATGTGGTTTATAAAGTATATTAAAAGAGGAAACTCTATATAACGAACTTCTTTTCATGGATTTAGCGACTTCGTTATATAGAGGTCCGACTGTAGTACAAAATCATAAAAACTGACGTTGTGGGGCACGCGGCTTCGATTAGATTGAATAGCTTCTGCTACTCGAATTATAAAGAAATCGCCTTCGTCCTTGACACTGAATCGTAGGGCTAGTGCAGAAAGGCAGATAGAAGGACAGCGCATTCCAACTCACCATGTTGACTCAGCACTGAAACTATTTTTATTATACATCTGAGATCCACACGCCTAACTGAGGGTTAATAACCTGGTGTTAAAGGGCAAACTATTTATGAAGTATTTTAATTTAAAAAAGATTTGTACTACTTGCCAATATCTAATGAAAATAAATATATTATTCACTTTTATTCTCAATTTTTTGCGAATCTAGTTTTTTCTTCGTTTCCAAACTGAATAATTGAAGTATTTATTAGCAGTTGGACATTTTTATCGCAAATTAATTTTATTATATTGTTTTAACTATGAGTTATAGTATTCATTGTAGAAAAAATTTAAAATAATTGTTCGCTTTACAGATTAAATGTCCTTCATTGTGGCTGACGTCCCGTAAAAACACATTCGCTTAAATCATGGGTTAGCGGCCCTCAAAGAGTATTTTTGCGGCTCGCCAAGAAAGCAAAAATCAGTCCTAATCAATAAGATTTGTCGCGTATTTTCCACTAGGATTGCTACGTCAACATTTCCTGAAGGAAACCTCCATAACAAGCCAAAGCAAAGAAAAACAAAAAAGAAGAAATTTGTTGGAAAATGGAAACATTTATCTCAGTAAACTGGTTCTCAAATTAAATGTGCTTGCAGTTATACATTATATAAAATTAGCCCGTTAAATAAATTGAATTAAACTGCCATTATTTTATTTTAAGTATCCGACTACTTGCTACAGTTTATTTTTTTAAAAAAATATAGATATGGGAATTTTTGGTGGTTTCTAGATTTATTTAGTACATTTTAAGAAAAATATAAAAAAAATTAAGAAGAGAAAGATAAATTATCATTACTAAAATTGGACAAAATTGATAATAATTTAAATAAAATTACATAAACGGGTCCCATTCTGCACAAAACCGTTATAAGCAAATTTTAAATTTTGATGTTTTGCCTTGCTATTCCTTTTTAAAATGATCTTCAGGATAAGAGATATTTTAGCTTTTACAAAAACTAAAGCACTTTCATTTAGTTATTATATGAAATTGCTTACAAAACAGCGATTATATTCACATAAGGAACTGTCAATTTTGTAATATAATAGTGATTGAGATAAATATGGAGGTTTAAACACTTCTGCTATTATATAGAGCATACACATAAAATTTGAGTTAATTATTTTTATAACTTTTTTGTGCAATCGTTGTCCTTGTTTGAGCATTTTAAAGAAAACACCCATCCACACACACACAATTCGAGTAAAATGCATTTTAAAATATGTGATATCTTGCTTAAAGTAATGGCATCTGCATTTACTAAAATGCTACTAGTTTTTGTTCTAGTAAATAGAAAATAAAAACCCTGATATTTTTATAAAGTTATTGAGATGGCCAAATAAAATAAAATCATAAACAATGTCCATTTTTCGGCAAAATTCATAATTTTAGGATAGTCATATTTCTTAATTTATTTATCTTTTTATTTTTATGGTACAATTTACAACTTTTCTAAGATGTAAAGTTAGCTTCTTGAAGGGGTGTTGGAAACCTAATAACTTTTAAGATGACAATTTTGAGATTTTTACATTTTCACATTGTATAGATTTTAACCTTTCTACAAATACCTTACTTTAACCCCTAGGGTAATTAGAAGA
>BMAV01018141.1:1638-30052 GCA_019973955.1 Trichonephila inaurata madagascariensis
AGTTGGTGCATCTCTTAGCTTGGGTTGTTTAATTTGTGTGTGTCGTTGCTGTAAATTTGATAATATAGAGAAGCTATTTTGAATATGGCTAATCTTCCTTCTGATTCTCCCACACTAATGGACGTACAACCTTTATGGCAATATTCAGTTTTGATATTATTTTTATCCTAATCTGAAACTCAAAGGACAACTTTTTTGCATAAGTAAGATTCCAAGTCAGCGTTTCTCAAACTGTGGGATGCGCCCCTCTAGGGGGGCGTGATAACACTGCTAGGGGGGCGCGAGCGTATTGAAAAGTCGAAAATAAAAGATTATTTAGGAAAATAATTAATTTATGAAAAGTAAACAAACAAAATACATTCTGACATAATAAAAAATAAAACACACATTTACAACGATACAATACACTTATAAATATTTCAGGATTGCGCAATGTATTTTACAATTAATTTAACAATACTAAATTACGAACAAGTTTAATAGTTCTTGGTGACACCATAGGCTTGTCATATAAAAAATTATGTCCAAAAATTAATATTTATCTTGGTAATTTGTTTGTACTGTTTATAATTAACTCCTTAACCACCGATTAAAAGTTACAGGATTCTCTCCCCATTGACACCGTTTTCTAAGTAGGTAGCGGATGTGATGTATTGGGGGGGGAGAAGAAGAAATAAAGGAATCCCCTCTGAAATAAGTAAATCCCTCGTAAACACTGTGAAGATTCTTTTATTGCATTCCAAAATCTTCGGAATAACTTTATGGATAGCAGTGTACGGAAAGGAGCGTTCTTCGGAAAGACGTATATATACGTCCGGCGCAATTATCGCTTTGGTTGAGCGAGACCATTATATACGTCGGTGGGAAGCAAGGGGTTAATGCCGTGCTGTAGATTTAGTGTCAAAATATAGCATTTCTGAATTCAATACAACGTTATTGTGTGGTGAGGGGTGCAGTGAAAATTATGATTGAATTTTGGGTCGCCAATGGTGAAAGTTTGAGAAGCATTGTTCCATGTAATAATAATAATTTTTTTCACCTTATAACTGCATTCCATTGCATATTGATTTAGGTAATATGAGTGATACATCCATTAAATTCCTGATTTCTTCAAATTTTACAATTTAATTAATTGCAATTTCTGAAAGTTCCTTAAGCTTTCTTTCAAGTAAGCACTGAGTTCGAAACATGGAAAACAATATAAAAAAGTAATTACTAATCCTAGACACTAATGATTTCATTAAATCAGTTTACGCTTTCTTGAAGACGGTCGCTTTCGTTTATCAGGATTAATTACTCAAGTCTTTTCCAATGAATAAGCAATTTGAGAAACTGTAAATGGAAATTAATAGCAGTAAGAAAAGTAAGTAAGGGATGAAAAAAGTTTGGTTGAAACTTCTTCGTGTTTGGAAAAACATTTTTTACTAAGAATGCATGCTGTTTATTAGTTTACAAAAGAATTTTAAAATTTTTCAATGAGGTGTTTTTATTAATGTTATATATTACGCCTTTAAAAGAAAATAAACACATGTGTCTTCTTTATGGTGAAGATTACTTAATATTTTTTTACCGATGGAGCTACGGATTAATGTTTATCATTGCAGACCTAGTATATTCTCCGAGAGCTGGTAGCACTTTTAAGTGCGGAGCCATGTAGTTAGAATATTAATCGTCTCAAAGGGAGGCACCTGAGCTTTGACGATGCGAAAAGGTACTAGAGATGTTTTTTGGTGTAGAGCACCTAAGCTAAACAGGCACTCTAGGGATATTTAATATGCCGCGTAATCATGCACTTTCAGTTTTCTGCATTGTGAAAATCTACCGACTTAGACCGGCGTCGAGTACATAATCTTCGGCGTACAAGGTTAGCGATAAACCAATGGGCTCAATTCATGGGACGTCATAGTCGCGTGATAGTGAAAGTCACGTGATTCTAGCCAATCAATTTAAAAACTCATGCGACGTCATATAGTCACACGATAAAAACTATCTAGTGTTTCTAGCTAATCAGTTCACGCGCTCCGGTGTTGCCACGTTTTGCTCTTTGCAGAAACTTTCTCCGGAAAAGTACATATGCATACAAAATGCATTTTATTTAAAAGTATAAACGTAAGATATGATTTTTTTTAATTTAAAAAAATCTTTGTGAAGGAATTTTTTTTCCTAACTTTTAAACATCTTTACCCGAATATAAAGTTTGAAATTTTATTTGAGTTTTACAAATAGAACCACAAGTACAATTAGTTGAATGTTTGTTTTGAATTCTGTGGAAAACACGTGTTTCTTTTTATCATGTGACTTTATGAATTGAGCCCATTACGCCACTCAGCTACCACATTTAATATTAAAATAATAATAAGATACTTATAGTTATGATCTATTAATTATGTTTTTTACAGTTGTATGTGAGATAATAAACAATATAGTTTTTAAAAAAATAAAACAATGCGTGTTTTGGTTTTCAAGTTAATAAATTATTACCAAGTATAATAAAATACAATGTTTAATTTAAATTTTATTTATACTCCATTTCGCTTTAAAGTTCAAGAAATTCATGAGTACCGTAAAATCCGGCTTATAGCGCTTTCTTTCAAGGTCAAACATCGAAACTTAAGGATGAAAGTTATACGCCGGATAGTTTTAAAATTATAACAAAAGTGAAGAGCATTAAAAAAATTTTACTTCTACATGTTTCAATTTATTAAATATAATTATCGATTTATAAATATTTAAAAGAAATGACGTGCTTTATGAACGAAAAGAGTTATACATCCAGAAGAAAAATATTTTGTCAAAAGTCTGGGATAATACCTCGTGCAAATGAGCATAAAAATTTTTTCTGACATTTTTATGAATATCTATTATTTGAATGCAAGAAATGCGCTTATGAAAAAATTGAAGATACCTAATGTATTACAATACATAATTGTTTAACAATGGGAGTATCAGAACGAATAATTATATATAATTATTTCAAGTAATATTTTTAATTATTTTTTATGTTTTTAGTGCAATAAATTTTCTGGGTTACAAATGAATTTAAAGTAAGCTTTTACAAAAGTTGCAAATTAATTAAAAATTCTGATTTTTTTTAACAAATATAAATATTTAATTTTTAACTAACTGTTCAATTACTTTATGCATTTTTTTTCAGGTTTAAATTGCATTTTTCTTCTCCTTTTCATTTCTGTCTGTCATGGAACTATTTTTCGAAGCAGAAATGCCTGAAACTGCTTCAGTACAGAAAGTTAAACAATGGGAGGCTAAATTTTTATTCCTTAAGAATTTTAATTTAAAGTTAGTTTCCTTAAAGGTGGAAATTACACTTTAGAAATCAGCATTTAATTTTAAAATTAGAAATAATTAACCTTTGACTAACTAATCAGTTATTTTATACATTTTTTAAGATTTAATGGCATTCTTTAAAGAATTTTATCGTAGCACAATTTTTTTACTCTTTTCATTTCTATCTGTCATGGAATTAATTTTGGAAAACCAAAAAATTTTGAACACAGAAAGGTTATACATTGAAAATTTAGCTTTGATCGCTTAAGAATACATTTGAAAACTTATCTCTCTCGATAAAGATTTAATTATGTATATATATATATATATAAATGTATTTATTGAAACAACATATTCAAAGGAATAAAAAATAATAAAGAATACAGTTTGCCTTTTAAGTTTTGTTATTATTACTTTTTTTCAATTTCTAATGGACCTGCGGATTGGTGTTTTACCATTGCAGACTAAGTACATTGCACCAAGTACCTCGGGAGTTAGTATCTCTTTCTAGTGCGGCACCATACACGCAGATACCAATCACCTCACATAATTTTGACGTCCAGTTTTCTCCCCAGAGGGAGGCACCTGAGCTTTGGAGAAGCGAAACTGTACTTAGGATTTTGTTTTTACCGAGAGCGTCGAAGCCAAATAGGCACCCAGGGAATCTTTTACATGCAACATAATCATACAATATGAACGCTGTGGTTTTACCTTAGGCGCATAAGGCCAGTGACAAACCAACTACGCCAACCAGCCAGCAAATATTGTTATGTAAGATTTTTTTTAATGTTAATTTTAAATTTTAGTATTTTACATGTTATTTGTTACCTTACACATCATACATAGTTTTGTTACCTACATAAAATAATAAATAACATGTAATATACAAAAATTTAGAGTGAATATTAAAAAAATTAGCTCTAAATTAGTTTTTCTCCAAGAATTGAAATAGCACTCATGTTGAACAAAATTGTATAGTGTTATATAAAAGAATTATATATTATTGTATATAATTTATATAAAGTTAATTAGAAGAGAATATATAATTGGGAATGGAATAAAATTTAAAAAAACCTAAATAATTTTCCAAATCTAAACATTTTTAACTTCAAACGTAGTTTAAATTCCTTAAAAAACAACGAAGATTTATTTTATTCCATTGTAGAATACGAATTCGAAGTTCGATCTTTTTCTCTTTTTCCTTTAAAGTATTCAAAAAAGAGTCAAACAGTGAAATAGCTGAAGATCAGTTCCAAGGAATTAACATACACATTAAATGTGCTGTGAGTCAATAATAATACATACTAAAAGCGAATGATACTTTTCGATGTCCTTTGATCTCTTTTATAACCCCCGAATGGCATTTGACAAATAAAATGATTGCTTACGACTTTGGTAAATATTTTGTATTTCGTCTTCCTTCACTGTTGTTTGGTATACTATGCATTCAGAAACATTTGCAAATAAGAATTCCTTAACATATATTATTTTGTCATTTTGTACAATTTTTAAAGTTTCTGTATTAGATTATCAGTAAAAAAAGTTTTAAACCTTCTTTACACGATGATGGAAATTTCAATCATAATATTTAGTGAACAGAAATTTATACTTAAAACAGGTGTGCTTTAACCCTTCATCTACCTCATTATGATTTACTGCAGCTTTTTTCATGCAATTTTTTTTTTGAATCAATATATTGAAAATTAAAGAATATACATAAAACAAATACTCAACTTTGGGAAATTTAACCCGTTAGAGCTAATTAATTAATTAAAGATAATCAACTGTAAAATTAATTAATATACACTGTTCACTAAATTAAATAGTCAAATCATTTTCTAAGGTCTTCATTTACAAACAAAAAAATAAGGCACATTTTGACATTAACTATTTTTTCGGAACAAAAATGACATTCTTCGCAATGCCCTGAAAACGCCATCAGCTGAAAACGCAATTTCTGCCATAAAACTATTCGCTTTCCCTGCTAAAATACTCATCATAGAACCCGTGCTGCCACATACCTTAGAAGAGTAGATTTCAGAGAATATTTCTGCTAAGTATCGTCAGAATATTCATAAAAATGGTTATTTTATGTAATTTTAAAGTGATTGGTACTTATAAATACCGTCGGTCGATAAAGGGTTAAATTGGTATTTTCTGGCACATTTTCATGACTATTGCGTATTAAGGAACATAGCTGACAAAAAAAATCTTAAGTCATAATCATTATAGCAGGTTTGAACTTTTCATTCCTTTGTTTTGTTATGGTTGGAAGAAATGCGGGATTATTATTAATATTATTTTATAACTAATCTGAGTTTTTTTGCTGTGATAATGAGTGGAAAAAGGTTTGTTTTTGTGTTTTTGTTATTTTCTGCACAATTTATATCGAATGCATCAAATAATCTTCCGAAAACCAGGTGACAGAAATTTACATTACTATGCAGTTGTTTCACTTCTAAATTATGATGAAAATGGTTTTTACTATATGTTTATTTTAGGTTATATTTGTAGAGAAATTTATAAAGAAGAGAGTTGCATTGAAGATTACTTGAAAGGAGACAGGTTGAATATCAGGAGGTAGCCTTGACGAAAATTCTGAAGACGAGTACAGCGATGAAGATAAAATAATAATAATAATAATAATTGTTTTTAAATTATCATCAGCAATAAGAACGACACAGAGATACATTATTTTTTTTTATTTATTTTGTATTAAGCTTAACAAGTACATTTGCATGTTGACGGATATTTCCATCATACAGTTTTTTACTTATTTCATATTATATATATTTATCTATGAAGATTTTTTAAACACTTTTCCTTTATCTAGGGTAGGGGTGTCCAACCCAAATGACCTTGCGGGCCACTTCGGAAAAACATTATAATTTCCCTGGCACACATCAAAATATTTACTTTTATATCAGATTTGGAAACAAAAAAAAAACATTTATTGGAATGAAAATTTAAAACAGAATGAATTATAATAATTTTTTCCTTATTTTTCATCTATACAGACATATTTAATACAATAATGTTTATATAATATAATAATGCAATGATCAAATAATGTTTAAAATATTACAGTTGCCATTTTCTTGAAAATTACGGTGTTCCTATTGAATTGATCTTTCGTTACTCATTGTTGAAATTTGATAGTGCTGTCATTCGCGCGCAAACGATTAAGTGTATATTTCCCTTTTTCTTCACAGTCCTGAATATTTTTTATGCCTTAAAAAACAGCTCTGACTGCCTCTTGCTTTTTGGGCACTCCAAACAGAAAAGGTGGAAGAGAAACAAAAGTCGCACACACAGAGAATCATTTACCATCCATAGTAAAGGATATGCATAATGTAAAATTTGAAATTTATTAAAAAAGTAATTTACTATAGTAAAATAAAATGTAACTATTTGATAAAATATAAATCTATATTAATCTAAAGGGCATTTCTTTATCAAAAAGACTTTATTTTAAAACAAGAATAGGTAACAGGCAAATACATTGTGCATATATATATATATATATATTTTTACACATAGTCTTATTCTATACAAACAAGAGATAACATCCAACAATCACATTCGAAATATATATATATATATTCCCATCAAATAAATTTCAAAATGAAAAACTTTAATAATCTGATATTTAAAAAATGTTTAAAAAGAGTCGGTGAGCCGCAACTTATGTACTGGCGGGCCACGTGTTTATCACCCCTGATCTAGAATATGAATAATATCACGATGATTTATGTCACAAAAAAGAACAAAAATCATGCGAAGAAGTGTTAACTTTATCAAACTGTCTTTTGCATCTTAAAAAATGACTATTATTTGCAACTTTAAAGGTTTTGGTAAGTGTTTTCGTCTGTAGTCTGAAAAACATTCAATAATTATTTCAGGTACTAATTATAAACCCTTAAATGAACGTAAGGGTTTTATATTTGTATGCAATATTAGTATGTAAATATTTGTATGCAAATGCTAATTTTAGTTTGGTTAGAACTAAAACAAATAATGAATCCTAAGAAAAAGTGACACGTAAAAGGGGATCACAATGAATGCTTTAAGGAGAAGTGTACGGTTTTAGGCTGCAGAATTTCCTTTATATAGCAATTGCTGTTGGTATTAAGGTATTCGACTACGTTCGGAACCGTGATTTTGCAAAAGCGTGTAAATGGATAATATTTAAGATATTTAACGTCACTTAGATTAGACAATGTATATAAAATTGGGTTAATAATAGTATCACAATAAAAAATTATTTAAGTGCAATATTTTGACAAAAAATTAACTTAGAATAACCTTTTTTCCAAATGTTCTCCTTTTCTAAAAAATGCTTCTATTGTATTAATATTTTGACTGTATATAGCTCAGACCTCTATATAGAGGCTCAACTAGAATTTTTGAGATGCCTAACTCGGAAGTCGGTTTATCCCTGTTTTATGAAAACAGAAGGGAGAAATTTTAAGAAAATACGCCGATAATTATTTCAAATGGTTGTAACTCTGAAAATAATGTGAATTAATCAAAAATCATAGTTGAGCCTCTATACAGAGGTCTGAGATACATACAGGCAAAATATTAATACAATAGAAGCATTCTTTACAAAAGGAGAACATTAGGAAAAAAGGTTATTCTAAGTTAATCTTTGGCCAAAATATTGTATTTAAATAATTTTTTTTTGTCATAATTTCTTAAAACAGTTTTATACATGTATTCTAATCTACGTGTAACTAAATATCATGAAAATTATACATATTTACGCTTTTTTAAAATCATGGTTCCCCGAAAGTATTCGGATACCTTAACCGGAAATTTTACTTGAAACCACCCTTTAATATATATTTTTACGGTGACTCTAAAATCCAGATTAATTTAATAGAACTAATTATAATTTACATTTGCAGCTAATTTTGCTGATTTACATATTTTTTTTCTTCATTGCTCTGTGCAAGGAGGAGCATATTTAAGGATTCTTAATTCTTAGAATTTGTGATGTTATTTATAACTTTTAAAAAATTAAGGTAGTTAATTTCAAAAATAGAAATTAATTCATTTCTTAAGAATTATATAGTTTTGTTTATTATTTTTTAAATCTATCCAAACAGGTTGAAATGATCGAATTCGATCAAAACCAATATTTCTGGTTCTTTTATTTTATAGAATCGAAAAAAAACTTTTGTTTTTATAAAATATACATTATTTTGTTTCTACGTTGTTCATACAGATCGAGTTGCACAATAAACTACATAAAATTAGAAAAACCAGAAATGGGTCATTAATCTACTAGAACTGGGGATTTTTAAATTGTTCAAAATCTATGAAGGCAGGTCTGATATATTTCTAAGAAAATTTTTGAGCTTAATATTTATATTATTTTTTAGGGAAAGTTTAAAAAATAATGTTTATTGTATGAATATTTTTTGAATTGTTCTTCGTTATTTCAATGTAGTTTCATAAATAAGTCAAATTTCTTATAACGTTTATTCATTAAGCTGTAAAATTTTTATATTTTAATAAAACTTTAAGACTAGTACATTTTTCATAAATGTAAGTAGTTTGTTATATTAATACTTTTATTCATATAAGTTTATTGTTTTTTTTCATTAACTTCTTTAAAGAATTATTTTTAAAAAAGCTAAAAACTCACATAAAATTATGACTTTTGAAAAATTTAAATAATTTTTTTTCAAAAAAAAAAATATTAGTTGATAAGTACTAAAATATATTGCTATTGATCCCTAAAAAAGTAGAAAAATGTTTTATACTATTTCTAAAAAAAGTACTCGGAATCTGTTCGTGTACCGTAAATCAGTGCTTCTCAAGCTTTCAGTATTTACGACCCAAGATTCAATCATAATTTTCATCACGCCCCCCCCCTTCCTCCATACAATAACAATTTATTGAATTCAATAATTCTACACTTTCACACTAAACCTACAATGCGACTTTTACCTCTTGAGTGCCACTGGCGTATATATACGTCTCACAGCCAGTTATTTAATTGCATTGGACGTATATATACGTCTTTAAGAAGTACGATATTTTCCTTGAATTGCTATCCATAACATTATTCCGATGTAATGCAACAAAATGACCTTGACCGCTTTTGTGAAGGATTTACTTGGTTCAGATGATTTTTGCTGATTTATTCCTTTTCTAACCCCCAGTGCACCACATACGTCCATCAACGGGTTAAACGGTGGCATTGGTGAGCGAGTCGGGTATTTTTTAATCTGAATTTAAGAAATTTATTATAAACTGTACAAATTATGAAGATAATGGTTAATTTTATACATGACAAGCCCATGGAGTCACTGGTAATTGTTAAACTTGTTAATATTCTTAAATTAATCGACAAAAATCATTGCACAGTACTGATATATATTTAGAAATGTATTATATCAGTGTAATTGGACACTTTTTTTTTTATTATGTCAGAATGTATGTTGTGTGTTTATTTACTTTCAGTAAATTAATATATTTTTTAAATAATCTTTTATTTTCGACTTTTCAATATGCTCGCCCCTCTTATATGATTAACATGGCCCCCTAGGGGGTCGTGCCCCACAGTTTAAGAAACACTGCCTTAAATGGTTATTGGGAACTTTTGATACTGTATGTTTATGACAATATTTCATTATTTTTTAATATAATTTAAACATGCACAGTTAAATTTATTTTTAAAAAAATTCAAATCATTGTTTTTTACAGTCAGTTAGGCATAATATGCGTTTTCTTTTGTAACTGCGTGCAATGGATCACTTCTAATGATTAAAAAAAATACTATAATATTGTACATCTGAAAATCTTACTCTAATAGTTTTATGGATAAACATCTAGTTAGATGTTTGACTTATACAGTTTTTGTACACTTTTTCACAGCTTGTGTGCTTCATTTTTGCTTTCGTTGTTGAATATTTGCTTTAGATTTCGTGTCTTAGATTTAAATGATATGATGATCTTAAAGCTTGTAGGGACATGCATCATAATGTTCTAAGAAAATACGTGATTCCTTATAGAATGTTTATTTCGATATATATATATATATATATTTGTTGTAGATTGAAATTTTGGAAACAGATTTGTTTCTACAAAGCAAACAAAGAAGGATGTTTGATTAATTTTCGACTTTCCGCTTTTGATAGAAGTTTTATTTGCTAGCCCGAATAACATGAATGATTTTACTAGTTAAAGTGTTGAAATATTGATTTTTTAAAAAATAGTCTAAGCCTTTGAACCCCCCCCCCCCACACAAAATCATATTTGTAACATTCTAGAAAAATTTTTACCTATTTACTTTACTGCACTGTGATATATATATATATATATATATATATATATATATATATTGTAGTTTTTTTCTGCAATATGAATAACAACAAAAATAAATAAATAAATAGATATTTTACGAACATTTAACATAGAATTCAGAAAATATACTTTGTTTTGGAGTGTGCCTGATATTTTAAAATATTACTGATACAAATTTGTCAAAGTCCTCTTTCATTTTTCTGTAAATATTTTTCTACACTATCTTTAGTACATTTGTATTGATAAAAGTACTATGGTGTTTTCATGATTGTATCTGTTTTAAAATATCATAAAATTCTACGATTTTAATGGCTTTTAAATTGATGTACTTTACGTATCGCTTTTATTTAAATTATTAGAATTTATTTTAATTGTTTAGAGATCATTTGTAAATGATCCCATTACAATTATTTTTATCTGCTTTAATTTATAATACTTAAACCTGTTGCGTACCTCTATTTATCAATATTACTTAATCCAAAAGTTGTTAACCCTACGTTGGGCACGCGAATCTCTGAGATGCATAATAAAAGTAGTTTCGGTGCTGCGTCCACACGGTGCGTTGGAAAAGGCCCGTCCTTCTTCAATCTGCCTTTCGTCACTCGGCCTAAGATTCAAAGTCAAGGACGAGGGCAAGTTCTTCATATTTCGGGTGGCAAGGGTCATTGATTCTGATAGTTGCAGCCCACCCAACAGAGTGTTTTTATGACTTTGTACTATTTCGTTAATTTTGATTTTTTTTTCTTGTAAAATAGTGTAGTTTTTAGTTTTACACGAAGATAATTCAAAACAAGTACTTTTTAACTTCTGTTCAATAGTTTTTTTCTTTTTTTGTGGTGAGAGTTGAGATATTGAGGCCCAGTGGTCAAGTGGTAGAGTATCGCGCTTCCACACCACAGTTCCGTGTTCTATTTCGGGCTGGGCAAGGTCAACTCAATCGTTCATCCCTACTGGAGTGGGTCGATAATTGAGTACCAAGCCTGCTTGGGAACTCAAACGCTGGGGGTCTCGCTGCAGACTGACCACCTGATTGGGACATGTGTTCATATACCTCAGCGCCCAATGGTCACGTATACTGGGGGCTGTTGAACCACTGAGTTTGAGAGTTGAGATACGTCTGAGGGATGCAGCGCGCTTAGCCAGCGACTGTATTTCATTGAATCCTTAATGTAGCTGGAATAATCTTTCAATATATTTATATGAAAATCAAATTCACTCAGGAAACCTAGGTCACAAACTTTTGAAAGAGCGCCTGCGGAGATGGTCTGATGGTCTGGAGTTCCACATGCCTCATTCATTTTGACTAAAGATTGAAGAAATATCTGATAAACAACGCCTCATTCATTTTGACTAAGGATTGAAGAAATATATGATATACAACGCCTCATTCATTTTGACTAAGGATTGAAGAAATATCTGATATACAACGCCTCATTCATTTTGACTAAGGATTGAAGAAATATTTGATACACAACGCCCCATTCATTTTGACTAAGGATTGAAGAAATATCTGATATACAACGCCCCATTCAAGACGAAAAACCTTGAGAAACATCGCCAGAAACTATTAAGAGAAGGTACTGATCCTTCTTGTCAGGACATCAAGAAAAGAGCATTGAATTTTTTTTTTTTTTTATGTATTATAAGAAAAATCTATATGCCTTGAGCATTGTAAGGTGATTTGTGAAGACTGCAATAAGGCATCTTAAAATGTAAGCAGTGGTGACACAGTGATAAATAACAATTATCCTTTTGGATGTTTTTTAGTTTCAATATTCAATTTCTGATTCTATTTTAAACATTATTTTATGTCAAGTATAATTTAATGTCAAATCTTACCAATAAAATGATCAAATCATCTTCAAACATAAGAAGGAGGTAATGCATCTGATAGATGCTACGAGCCTATGGATGGAACTTTTTGGTAAAATATTCCACTGAAAAATTTACATATAAATATATTACTTTCAGCATATGTAGTGAATGATATTAAAAACTTCAAGGAAAACATGCAGAATGTTTTAAAAAATTATAAAACGTTTCGGGGCGTTTTTGTATAAATATGACTTGATAGATAGATTTTGGAAAAGTAATTACAATCTGTATCTGAAAACACACATATTCAAGTAAATTAATTATTTAAATTCTTGTATTCAAATAAACGGTTAAAAATTTGACATTATGTTGAAAATACATAAACATACAAAATGTACCTTTCAAAGCAATATGGAAACAAAGTTGAAATGTTGTAAAATATCACACAGAGGTTTCTAATAATAAAATATAGTTCTGGAATGTAAATACAAATAAGGAAGGACATACGCAGTTTTAATTCTTTTACTTTACTGTATCCGAACACGTTTGGAGAACTTTTTTTAAAAAATAGCATAATAGACATTATAAATGCCTTTTTAGGAATCAATACCAATAAATACTAATAATTAACTAAAAATATTTTTTAAAAAATACAGTATCTAAATCTTACAAAAATCACAATTATAAATAAAGTTTTAGCAATATACTTGAAAACTTCGAAACAATTACAGAAAGAAAGTAATTAACTTATATCAGTAAAAATATTACTAAAACTGATTTATATACAGAACGTATACTAAAATTTTAATGTTGCATTAAAATTTAAAAATTTTAGAGAAGGTGGAGAAAATATTATATGAAATATGACACTTTTATAAGACTATTATTTAAATAACAGGCCATAACACACAAAAAATATTCCTACAATAAGAAATATATTTTAGTACATTATCTAGAAATAATATAAATATCCGGTTCAATAAGTTTGATGGAAATACAATAATAATAGTTCGAATTATCTGACTCGCCATGATAGATTTTAATTAGCTTAAATGCCCACTTCTGGTACATTAAAGACTCACTTCCGGTTTCTCTAATTTTATAAAATTGATAGTAACTTGGCCTCTGGATATCGTAGAAACAAAACAAAGTATGTTTTGCAAAGCCAAAAGATAGTTCTATTCAATAAAATAATAATATAAAAAAAAAACTAAAAATACTTGTTTTGACCAAATGTTCTCATTTCAACGTGTTCGGATACCTTAATTAAGATCCCCCAAATACGGATAAATTCATATTGGTGTTCTTGAAGATATCAAAGGTAACTGAGTAATTTTTGACCGAAAAAAACCATATAATTTATCTTTCTAAATACCAATCCTTCAAAATAAGTAGTTAATTCCTCTCTCCCTCAAAACACCCGACAACATTGATTTTTATACCAATATCCCAACTTTTCTCAAAGAGAAACATAGAGTGTAGAAAAATTTCTCTTACCAGTAATACTGAGCTTTTTTCTTAAGTATTTACCACAAGGAGTATCGGAAATAAGATTGAGAACAGTTTCGGTAAGAGCAGAGAAATAGGATAAAGTTTTATTTCTGGTTTCTATTTCTTTTGTATCTCCAGAGATTTTCCCGTGTTTTCTTTAGGGTGGACAAGGCTATTATATTTGATTAGTTGATCTTCAGTTGGCTTTGAGATTTTCTCAAAGAAAGAAGTAATAGAAAAACAGCCGATGGGAGTATAAAGGCCTAAAGATTAGAAACGGCGTGAGGGTAAAGATATATTTTTTTATTTTTATTTTCTTAGGAATGGGAAATGGTCACTATGTTGACCAATCATTTAGTTGCTCGGCCAATTTCGAACAACTTGACAACTTCTTATCTTGCAGTATGTTCAGCTTAATGGAAAAGCTGCTTGGTGTTCGATTAAAAGTTCTGTATTTTTTTTGTTTTTGTTGTTGTTTCTCAAAGTTACGTTGAATGTATTATAGTTTACATTATAGTTTTTAACGAAAACTGTTAATTAGTTGTATTATTAAGAAATATATTACTGTTTGAAATTAGTAGAAATAAATATTACTAATTGTATACCCCAAATTTGGTACACCTTGTTGATTCTCAATAACTGCGTTTTTTCAAGTTTTTTTATCGGTGCATTCAGTTTTAAAGCAGCATTTCTAATGCATGTTTTTACAATTACTTTTTAATTTTGTATTAAAAATTCAAAATATTCCAACTCCTTATTTTCATAATTCTAAATGTCTATCAGAAGCAATAATGTAACATTAAGTGAGAGGTACTTTGACTGCTTGAAAAGCAATTGCTGGAAAAAAAGATGAGATTCAAACGTTCGATAAATATTTGATGCATTCTTTTATAATTTTTAAAGAAATATCTATGAATATTTGTTTCACCAGTAGTTGTTTTATAGCATAATCCAACGGAAAAACAAACTCTTTTCAAAACAGGAATGTATAAATTAATGTAATAAAACATATGTCGCTGAACAGTATATTTTTGAATATATATCAATCGGTATATAAAACAAGGATTTGTTTTTATTACAAAAACTTACCAAAAATCAAACACCTGTATATAAATGAAATTGGAAAAATATAACTTAGAAGTGGGTTTATCCATATTTTACGACAAGAGATCGGAACAATTTTAAGAAAAAAAAACGCCAATAATTATTTAATTTGGTGGTAACTCTGAAAATAATGTGAATTTTTCAAAAATTCTAGTTGAGCCTCTGTAGAGAGATCTAAGCTATATACAGGCAAAATATTATTATAATAGAAGCATTTTTCACAAAAGGAGAACATTTGGAAAAAAATTATTCTAAGTTAATTTTTTGCCGAAATATTGTATTTAAATAATTGTTTTTGTCAAAATGTCCTTAAAATAATTGTATACATGTATTCTAATCTAAGTGACACTAAATATCATGATAATTATCCATTTATACGCTTTTTTAAAATCACGGTTCCGAACGTAGTCGGATACCTTAACATTTTAGAATCCCGAAAACTGGACCTAATATGGACCGAAGTATAGTCGAGTTTGTGAAAATGCCAAGTTATCAAGAATGGGAATAAAGAATAATTAGGAGCATTTCCTGAAAAAATATTGTACTGCATGTGCATGTATTGTTACTTGAGATAAATAATCCACCCACAAATACCCTTAAGGGGGTCACTTCCCGCAGCATTTTCCCTATCTCCGTAATGTTAAAAATGACCAAGTTTAAGGAACATTTTTTAAAAATTGGCAGGTTGTACAGTCATGGGGGGAAATTTTTTTTTGTGTATTCATTGTATTGTTTTTATTATTTTAATGGAAGTATTTTTCAAAATTTTGATTAGTTTTTTTTTAAAAAATTCATATGTGGAGTAACACGTCAAAAGTTTTAAAACGATGAAAATTCTTGTACATTTTAATCCATAAATATTTTTTGAATAATGTTTTTGACAAAATCTCTCATTAAATAATTTATTTGTATTGTGTTAGCACATGTGCAAAGTTTCAAGGCTATAAAATAAGTAGTTTTTTCAAAAATGTTCCTTTTGTGTTGAAATTTACACTTTTGAGAAATAGAGATTTAAAGTAAAAACTTATCATTAACTAATGCATACCAGAACTATAACTTGGATTGCTGGTGTCATCTGCAAGATCATCTTCTTGTCTACATTTTAATTGTTTGTTTTTAATTCTAGCTTCTTTGGTTCATTGTAAAACTGCCTATTCTGCTTTTCTAATACACGCATAATCTACTTCTTGCAACGCTCGACATTTGTAAAATCCAGGGATTAAATGTTTAATACATCTCTAAAACTTTTAATTTGGTAATAAAGCTTTCATTATATAAATATATAGCTTCATATATTGTAGTTTTTAAAGTTCCCAACTGCACAAATACAGTTTTTAGAATTATACACCAAATACTATTTCCGCTTTCACTAATATTTTGAATTTTATTAAGTAGCATTTAGATAAAATTTCAAGACTAGAGACCTCTAAATACTTTTTTTATGCAATTCCTAATTGCAATAGGTAAGTTGTGTTTATGCTTATATGTGTAACCTTTCAGTTTGGACATATTATATATACACCACAAGTCATCTCCCATGGGGCATAAACCGTGTCGTAGATTCAAATTTGTGGAGATTTTATAAAAAAAAAAAATACAGCCCAAATAGCTTGCCTTATGGCTGACAAGTTTCCCGAGTTGTTTTGAATAGCCAAAACATAGTATCTTTAAAATGTGTCTATTTATGTATCTGTCAAGCCATTATGGCATCCTAGAATTTTTATGTCCTCATGCTGTTTGCCTTTTAATTTTGATTTTAACGCCTTAAGTCATGTCTCCATCATTTTCTCACACACACAACATGACCAACACATTCTAATTTTTCAGTATTGACATATCTTTAAGGTTTAGATTCTAAAACTGCTTTGTATGCTTTAGAGTCCCCATAGAGTCCAAATATTATGTATATCGTAAATTGTGTAATGTCTGTGAGCGATGAAAGATACAAAAATAAAAGAAGTACATCTTTTCAACTTCCGTTCCCCTACTATTTACAATGTAACTTGCCGAACACTCATCGCTTTATACATTGCCGTTAAAATTACATGAGCATTTCCATGACAATATTTCAGTATCAACAACCTTCCCAGTGTCCAAACTAACTGCCGTAACAACACCATTTATATGAGTATGGCCCCTTTTTTTGCCAGGTACCATCGATAGCCACAGATACATTTTAGCATCCATTATTAAATGATATCGTTTCGGCAGCAGCTAATGTCATAGACACTTTAGTTACTTTCTCTGTCGCGTTATTTAATGTATTCATGGAATCGTAAAACCACTTTAGTGTAGGTGACAAATTCATAACTCCGCAAAATATTTTTGCAACTCTTTTTTAATAAACCTCATAGCATTTGAAAGTCTATTGTTCACTTCATATAATTTTGTATCTTTTTTGATTAACTACTGTTTTAGTAAACCTGATATTAAGAAATGTTTGAATAAGACCACAAAAGTCACAACATATTAACAATTTTGTAGCCAAAATTTATGTGAATACCTTGGTTTTTACATTTTATTTATGTTATTAATGTTGTTTCAAAGCACAAGAAAACAGTACAGTGTCAGTCATTTCACAGAAACATTGAAATGAATCAAAAAAAGAAACATACTCTTTATTAAACTTACCTAACTTTGCTTTTAAAGCTGAATTATTTTTGTTGAAATCGTCTGACTGTTATGCAACGTTTAATTCATCGAAAGTTTGGGTTTTTGTACATTTTTTTCCAAACTTTCGTTTTTAAAGCGTTTTATTATTTAACCGAGTTGTAAAAACGTTTTTTAAACATTTTATCATTATTGTTTTTGATGGAAAACACTATTCCACACGATAGCAGAAATTCGTTGTATTTAATGAGGTAAAAAAATATCATGCGGCGGCTGTTAAAAAGTAAACAAGCATCTACGACTATTCACTTCACTTCTTTCCTGAATAAGTTGCTGATCAAAATAAATTCTTTTAATCAATTTAAACTATTTGAAAAGGCTGAAAAGTAGCATGTGTCTTTTGTTTTGATTTGAGGGGGGCGTGGCGATCCGCTGTTTTGGGGTTTGACAGGTGTAAAAAACTTTTTAAAAAAATATTAAAAATACTTCTAATTCAGTTAGAACCAAAATTTAAATGGCATTAGAAAGAAAAAGAGTGGGAATTTATTTTTCAATCAACCCGGATTTTCGTGAGGTGACCCCCTTAAGCAAAGGGAAAAGTACATACTTTATGAAGGCCTACAGCATTTATTGCTTGGAGATACAAATTAATGAAGATAATGTTACACAGCAGTGCTTCTCAAACTTTCAATACTTGAGACTCAATTTTCAATCATAATTTTCATCGCCCCCCTTCCATACAATAACAATGCATTGAAATTCCATAATTGCTTTGACTAAAGCTACAATTCGACTTTAATTATAAACCATACAATTTTTTCAGATAAGTATACAATTTTGTATACAATTTTATGATATGTCCACAGGGTTAATGGTAATTAAAATTTTCTTAACTTAGTACTCTTTCTCTCTGTTAAATTAATTATGAAACATACTGTGTAGTACTGATGAAATTTATAAGTGTATTATATCATTGCAGATGTGTATTTTTATTAAGTTAGAATGTATTTTGTTTTGCTTCCTTTCAGCAAATTAATATATATATATATATATATTTAAAATAATCTTTTATTTTTGACTTTTTGATACACTCATTCCTCCCTAGAGGGCGCTCCCCACAGTTTGGGAAACGCTGGTATACAGTAATTTACCTGATCAGACACACTCAGAAAAGTACTTCATGAAGTGATAAATTTGTAAATAATGAAAATAAAGCCAACTTTGTAAAAATTGATTACTTTTTTTAAAGAAATGTGTAATATCCTATAGTTTTCTGTACTGCACTCTACTTCATCATGAAGACGACGAAAAAATAGTAAGTGCATTTCCATTACACCTTGTTTAAAATACTGAAGAGAAATTCGGCACCCTTTAGATGTGGGACACTATGTGATGTAGACACAAAGTGATATTTTAAGGGTTATAAGGTTTTCGGATCCACGCCTAGAGATGTGGGGAAAGGAGACTAGCCATATGTCCAAAATGACTCAATTTATTTGTAACACAATCAACAGCACAAGTTCAAGCAGTCAAAACTATGAGATGCACCCAATTGAAGAAATACGTAAGCAAATAACGAGGTACGCGAAGTATGAGAAGACTTTAAATACCCGTACATTTACTTCAGGTTCGAATACATTATCTTCCTAGCTATCTAATCCATTGCTTCTTAAACTTTCTATATTTGCGACCCAATGTTCAATCATTATGTTCATCGCACCCCATCCATTCAATAACAATGTGTTGAATTCAATAATAATATATTTTGAAGTTAAACCTACAGTACGACTTTAACATCTAAGTGCAACAGACGTATATAAACGTCTCACTCAGCCAGTGTGTTAATTGTCCCGGACGTATATATACGTCTTTTCGAAGTACGATCTTTTCTGTGTGCACTGCTATCCATAAAATTATTCCAAAGGTTTTGGAATGTATTAAAATGACCTTGACAGTGTTTGGAAGGATTTATTTATTTCAGATGATTTGCTTATTTATATTACTTTTCTGCCCCCTCCCCTTATCAATACACCAGATACGCTCATCTACTTGTTAAACAATGGTATTGGGGAGCAAATCGCTTAACATTCAATTGGCTTTTAAGGGATTAATTATAAATCGTTCAAATTATATCAAGATAAGTGTTAATTTTTGTTTTTAATTTTATACATGTCAAGCCTATGGGGACACTGGTAATTATTAAATTTGTTCTTAACTTAGTATTGTTAAATTAATTATAAAAGGCATTGAGCAGTTCAGATATGTTTATGTATTATATCAGCGTAAATGTGTATTTTATTTTTTTATTTGTTTGCTTTAAGTAAATTAATAATTTTTTAAAATAATCTTCTGTTTTCGACTTTTCAATATGCTCGCGCCCCCCTCGAATGGTTGTCATGCCCCCCTTGAGGGGCGCGCCCCACAGTTCCATAAACACTGATTTAATCTATATTTAATCTCTAGTGACCAAATGTCACTTTAATTATTACAATTATCAAATATTTACGTTACGCTATAAATTTGATTAATCACTGATCCGCTAGTAATCTATCCTATATATATATATATACATATATATATATCCTTAGCTTAAAAGCTTAGACTATATATAGTAGACCTAATTTACATAATTACGTTCTCTTCTTCAGAGGGTGTTGCAAATAAAATAGTTTTAAAGAACCAAAATATTTCGCAAGAGGACTTGTTAGTCAGAAGGACGCGGATAGACCCATCACAAAGTTTGTAAAGTGTCCTCAACGTTAACGTCTTTTTCAGTTTCCGGTTTGTACGTAGACTATTTCCGACCCGCAAGGGCGTGGCCGAGTTATCCGGACTGTCGGGTTATCGAGAGCTGAGTTTTAGGGATTGAATTGAATATATAGTGATATTTTCCCTTGTGCTACTAGTAAAATATAATTGCAATGCTGAAGAATTCAAAAGCAATGTTATTACTAATACTGTGAATGTGTTTTTTCTATTAGTGGAATGGAAAAATAAATCTCAAGATTGCCCTTAGAATTCCATTACTGACCACTTTTATTTTTCTATCTAATATTCGAGAATTTAGAATTATTTCTCTCAAAAATTAAGATATCGTATCTCTATAACTGTGAGGCCCATTCTTGATAAACCTTTTAAAGAAATTGTTCAATTAAAAATAATTATTCAGCAACATTAATTTAAAAATTATTATGCCTTATTTAATGTTCATTTAGAAATTTTTTTACTTAAAAATTAAAAAAAAATTATATAAATATACTTACTTTAAGAATATTTAGTATTTTAATGGTACATCGCAACTTGGAGGGTAAGACTTACCAATGTTGGGCCGTTGTGATTCATAAGTGCATGTAAATATGTCAGGGTAACAATAAATAGGGTATTCTTGTGAACATTAGTAAAGTTTAATTGATGCACTTCTTAATTATTTACATATATTTACAATTAAAATAAAGGAAAAACATTTTTGGTTGGCTCACACAGACCAGGCATTTCACATTGTGTTTTTACACCGACTGATCATTATCTACCTAGTGGGAGGGAAGCAACGCCATCTGACGGATAATTGTTCTTGTTACAGTGTTTACTTATTATTTTTTTAACTTTATATAAAGAACAAAACCAAAATACAAGCATCAATAATTCTTATACAATATTTATCTCTGTGAGAGATACAGAAATTTCAGAAAATCTTTTTAAGTTTTTATATAGTATGTTGTATTACAATTTCCTAGAGATAATGTATGAGTAAAATTTATAGGAACAATATATATTTATATCTTCTTGTGCTAACACGTCCATTTTTCCATCAGTTTGCTTGGGACTTTGGTATAAAATGCATGTCTGCACTTATTTTGGGATTCATTATTACATGTAAGTTTTTATATCCTAATTTTTTTCTATAGAATTTTTTCTTATCATTCCTCTCTATGAGAGAATTATTATTGTTCTCTTTTATTAATTTCATTTTTCTTTACTGTTCTAGTTTATCATCCACGTGTGTTAGGAATAGGCTTAACTTTTCAACATGGCTCTGTTTTTTTCTACTATGTCGAAAGTTTCTGCTGTACGGGGAAGGTGGATCCATAAAGCATTGTTTAACCCTAAATCACTGACCTAATTCAGTGACACAGCTCTAGAAATTGTAATAGGTCTCCATTTTAGTCCAAAGACTATTTTTGTATCTACATTGGTTGTGTCTCTTGAACTCCCATTTCTTTCTTCTTTGGCTTTATAGGTCTTACAACTTTTCCACTTGGTATTTTATTTTATTTTATTATACTATATATATCCGTAAAATGATTGTCAAAAAATACTAAATAACAAATAATAAGAGACTCCCAAAACACTTATAACTGACTTTAATAAGATATATTTTTATTGTGATGTACTTCATGCATCAAAAATAAAAAAAGAATACGTTGATTAAAAGTAAATATTTAACAAATAGAAACAAAAAAAATTCCAACAAAAGCATAAACTACCTTTATTCGCAATTCTTCTAAATCGAAGGAGCTAGAGACTACTAGACAAAGATTGCTTCTCATAGAATAAACGATTCACTCACTGATCCTGAAAATTCTCCAGTTTTCTCTTTTTATTAAACTGTCATTTCCGACAGATGCCTTATGCTTTTCCCTCAAATAAACACTCATTTGGGTCTCCAAGAGAGGTATAAAAACGTAATTACTTATCCCAGAGCCTAATGATTTCATTAAGCCTATTCACGCTCTTTTAGACTCGGTCGTTTTCATATATTAACATTAATTACTCAAGTACTTGCCAATGAAAAGGAAAAGCGAGAACTAATAAATGTTAAATTAACACAAAGAAGCAGTGGGGAAATCCGGCTGTGAATTGCGTGGTACTGGTAATCACTTCGCTGGGAATTTATTAGGTGTATTTAATTACTTTTATATTTTTGTTTATGCATAAATAGATTGGAAGTGATTTTTTTTTTCGATCTGTTTCATTCTGGGATTTTTATTTTTGTCACATTCTTTCAAATAAAATAGTTAGATGTCCTTATTTGATGAAAGGTTAATTTGATTGGATAATTAATATCTTGATTATGATAATAAGTTCTAAATTGTTTCCCCGAAGATGTTAATGACAAAAAATCAATATTTCAAAAAAAAAATCTAATTATTAATACTAATTAATTTATCTTAAGAAAATTCATTTGACGAGTTTGTTATAAATTTGTAAATTAAATCACGTGTAATAATTTTTCTATCATGTACATTTTATACCCATTTATACATTAATATATTTACTCTCATAAATCTGCAGCATTAATTTAAATTCTTTTTGGCACAGACATTCCACAATGTTATTCTCCTTTAAAGACCCACTGTGTAGAACAGAGTTGGGCATTAAATCGATCGCAATTGGCCAGTGAACCGACAAGTCATTTGGGGTAACCTCTTTTACCAATACCTAAGACGCGGATACTAAAAGATATATATTTATGGAACACCAACACCAGCTAGACCGGAAATTGGCTTTTCACATTCGAAGCGACTGTGTTTACTTGAACAAATGATTCTATAAATGTGTAGATGACACATGTACCGTCATTGGAAGCACATGATGATGTTTATCATCTTCACTGCAGCTGTAGCGGAAAAAAGCTATAACCGTGATGCCAGCCGCAAAAATGAATTTTTCTCCACAGCCAAATGAAGAGAAGAATCTGAAACATTTCTTCTTAGTTAAAAGATTTATAGTTTTTTTCTAAAACAAAACTTTTTCACACACTCAAAAATTGGGATACGTTTAGTTTTTTTCTTTAAAAAATGAAAGCATAAGACTTTAAAATGAAATATCTGCGTCAAAAGCGGTTGTTGAAATGTGTCAAAATGAAAACATTATATATATTGAAGAATATTGAATTTTTGAATATATAGTATATATATATATATGCATATATATACTATATCTTCAAAAATTTATTTACCAAATCACTAACAAAATTTCAATGAAAGAGTTGAAAGCATAAACAAGAAAATAAAAACAAATCTACGCCAATTTTTCTTCAAGAAATCGAAATGACAATATTGCCCCAGAAGAGGACAAAATTGCATATTCGAAGCTCATACAAGAAAATCGAAATCTTTTCACACAATCCTAAAAAAGTCAAACGCACTCAACACATTCCACAGGAAACAACAGCAGTGATTCTTTACGATCCTAGAATTCGAAAAGAGGTTCTGCATTCTTTTCGTCTCCTACTTTAAAATGTTTAAAATGTGTCAGCGATTGAAATTGCTGAAGATTGGTTACCAAGGACTTAGCATATTCGCTTAAACGTGCTTCGTGTCGATAATAGTGTAAATTTAAAGCATATTCTTCTTCATCTTCAATCTCTTTTATATATTACCCTAGAATAATCAAACAAAATGATTTTTTTGGAATTTATAAGACTTTGAGAGTCACTTTTCTTAACTGTTGCGCTTTTTCAATTGCTGTTTTGTTTAACAGGTTACCATGAATAAAAGTATGTCTGTGCGAAATTTATTCTTAAAAATTTGTTTAGGTATAAGGTTTTTAAACACATGTCTAAAGTTTTAATTTGCGTTAACTATTACCGCAAAATCCGGCGTATAACGCGCACTTTTAACACAAAAAGTAAGATCGAAATTTACGGGTGCGGGTATAAAAACGAGAGCTGTAAAAATTTTTAAAAAAAGGTGAGCATTGTAAGAAATTAAAATTCTATATGTATCGAAATAGTTTTTATTTAAAAGAAATAAACTTAAGGGGTTGTTTTTCTAGAAATATAATATTTTTATAAAAATCCTGGGGCAATATCTCGAATAAATGGCTTTGAAACATAACAGCATTGCTAACGTGCATTAAAGGTTCCTTCGTAAAAAAAGTGGGTGCGCGTTATACGGCGAATGTAACTTAAAATTAAAAAATGCAGCTTGAAAATATAGGTGCTCGTTATACACCGGTGCGCCTCATAAGCCGGATTTTGCGGTAATTAATTTTTATGGATGCAATTTGTTTCTTTTGTAACCTGTTATATGCTACATTCTTACAATTTAATTGAAAAATATGGAGTGAGAGTTACATTAACATCGCACTATAAGTTTCAAGAAGGCTATTGGCAACAGACCACTGAATTTTGATCCATGGTCAAGAGACGAAGACGATACCTGAGCTAGCAACCCTTCTATCCAAACTATGGTGTCTGCTTTGGAACTATTCCCACAACAATCAATTTGTTACAGTTTTTTGTGTCAGTTTGGTGCTAAAAATATGATTTCTGCTGCAGATGAATTACAATATTCCACAACCATGCGGTGAATACGAAGGTCTTCCCTGGTGACGTATGAGTTGTTGGATCCCGATGTTGTTGCAATAGGGCCTTTCCGGGACCAATACTGCCAACTATCATGCGTATTGGATACATTTCTACTAAGCCTCTCTTCAATATCGCTGAGAGGAAATCCCCTTTTTCTTATTCCTATTATGCGACCTTATTCAAACTCCGGAAGCTGCTCATTATGGCTTATCCATCTTCTGCAACGCATTCTTGACTAACATCAACTCATTACGTCAAATCTCAATGATAAATTACGTTTACGAGCTTTACAGCATGCATTTCAGGTATACCTGATTCGCGCATGCTCACAGTGATGCTATAATAGCGCCACACTCATTCACCTAACTCAAAATTTGAATCAAGACAATCTTTCAGATGTATAAACATGTCTATCAAATTAGGTTCATGTAGCACGACTGCTTCTTGGTTCGCCTGGCTGCTGACAAGGCCTGCCCACTCTGCGGCCATACCAGAATGGATGACGACCACCTGCTCAACTGATGACGTCGAGTTGGTACTGGAAGGCTCGACGTTAAATGGTCAAGAAGCGAAGCACGAGCGTTGGATAAATAATAAAAAATAACTTCTTAATATTGGTATTTTTATTTTAATTAATAAATTCAACGCTAACGCTTTACATATTTATTTATTTTAGTTGGTGTTAAACATAATATAACACGTGCTATTTTTCTCATAATATTCGCTTTTAAATAATGTGAAGTACCTCCATTTTATTACGCCTTTAATAAGAAATAAGCATTGGGTATAATAATACGTATGACGAAAAAACATGCATTTAATATTTAAAGTATTATATCTGTGAAAACTTTTTTGTTATATATGATACTGACATGTAACAATAATTAAATTAATAAAAGTTATTTAAAGCAAGATTTGAAAAATAAATAAATAAACGCTTCCTTTTTACTGTTGTAGAAAAAAATAAAATATAAATTCAGTTAAAATTATTTAAGGAAAGTAATAAATTGATAATTTAACTAATTTTTAGCAAGATGAATTCCGATAATTTTTTCAAGAATGAAATTATTTTCAAGATATGAAGAAAATACTTTTTCATACCAAGTAACACACAATTTTTTGTAACTTTTTTTAACATTTGTGTTAAATCACTAGTTTTAGTTCTTTTTCAGTACGACACATTCGAAATTTTAAAAAGATACTAAAAAAAATAATTTTTTTTGCTATGCTCATATAAATTGTAAGCAAGCAATGACAGATAAATCTCTTACTATTTAGTACTTAATTTAAAGTAGTGAGAGAGAGAGAGAGAATAAATGTGTTTAAGTGAGAAAGTATTTTATTAATCGACTACCCTAATGCTTAAGTTTTATCCATTTACCTAATGTGGAATATTTATTGAAATTTAAAATGAAGTAAGTAAATATGAAAGTAAACTTTAAAAAATCAACACTCTCTTTTTTATCTGTATGAATACGAAATGAGTAAAATAATACTGAAAAATGTATTATGACCTAAGATTTTCATTTCTAAGCAAAGTAATTTGTTTTATTTAGTTTTTCAAGTCTAAGGTTTTTGACATTCTTCGCATTTGTAATCATTAAGGCTTCATATCTATAATATTTTCCTTGTTTTAAACACATACTGGAGTTATAAATGTAGCCTTTTACTATCTACTATCTTGATCTATATCGATCCATGTTTAATTTGTCATACCTTTCTTCCATATAATATTTTTATATGTTTTATAGTAGAATATTTTCCCAATTTACTTTTATAATTAAATATTTGAATAAATTAAAACAAAAAATCATCTATAAGCAAAGAATTTTGTTTTTCATCTTTTTCACATTGTTGATTTCAAGACGGTAATAAATTTTATCGTATTTATTAAAATAACATAGGATAGCATAGTAAAATATTTATAACAATCGTTATTTTTTGTATAACACCAAAAAAAAAGTCTTAATTTAAGTTTTAAAAAAAATAGATTAAAAAGCAGAATAGATTTTTTAAAAAAATATCATATATTTTTTAAGTATAATTTAATAATATTTTGTGAGATACATTAAAATATATGAAAAATGGCAACATAGCTACTGTTGCACGTAATGGGGTAGAGTTTTCAAGAGATAGTAAAGCTTCTTTATGATTACGGAATTCAGGAAATGAATTAAAAATTTTTATTAGTGAATGGAAATTATTTAAATGCTTAATATGAACTGTAATTCCATAAATATACATATATTATTTATATGAATACAATAAATTTAAAAAAATGATAAAGACATAAGTGTCCTGAAAGAGCATTTAAGACTTGCTGTTAATATTTAAAAGCTAAAGGGGAGATGGAGAATACTAATTAAAAATGGATGGATTATTTTAAAATAAGTAGTTTAGTAGTTCTTTATAAAAATATACTTAAAAAAAATAATTCTATTTATGAAACAAATAGTACTCATTTGCGATATTTCGTTGTAGTTGGAAATAAATGATGTTACTTTGAAAAAAAAAACGATTGAATTCTTTTTAGTTTTTGATATATTTTTGAAAGTTTTTTGATAGTGATGAAAAGTATCAAATATATTTTTCACTGTTCTTTTAATGTAAGGTACTTAAGTTAGGCGTTCTATTTTCTTTTAAAACATGTTGATGTTTAATTAGTAAAAAGCAATAGATTATGCTCGACTAAAATCAACAGCTATCACTAGTTCAAAATTTTCAAAATTTCTGCTTAACCCTTAACTTCGCAATTTTTTAAATTTCTATGAAAAAATTATATGAGCGATTTCTTAAGTAATAGAAAAATATGAAAAAAAAAATTAAGCAGTTTTAAATTGAATTTCAGTCATTTTTTTTTTGTTTGTTGCTGGAGTGCAGCATTGCGCAGTAGTGCTGTAATTTACAAAACTTTTTTTATAATTGTTGTGATTTCTGGAAAAAATGTATTTCCAACTAGTGATAAAATTAGCATGTATTTCATTGCAGTACTCTTTTTTTTTCTCAGATAAGGGATTTGTAGGTAATTAAAAAAAATATTGAGTCTTTTAAATTAAAATAAATCATATGTTGCAGAAATGCAACAGTGCGAAGTTAAGGGTTAAGAATAACCCCCCCCACACATATATATATATATATATATATTATTATACTCTCTGGGAATTTTTGTTTATTTTATTTGGTTTTTCCTACCGAGTTGCAAAGGGGGAAGGTTGGCGCCTTCAAACTAGTTTAACCCCACTTATTCGGTCCTAAGTCCGAAATTGCATTCTGACTCGCTAGGTTCTTTTTTATAGTTCCTTTTTTTAAATTTTTATAGTTCCTTTTTTGTATTTTTTCGATCTTCATGTTTTGCTTTTATATTTTTATTACGTTATTTCTTGTTATGTTCATTATCTATTATTTCTGGTTTTTGAAATATTTTACAAATTTCTTTTATATATATATATATATATATATATATATATATATATATATATA
>BMAV01018141.1:43649-76370 GCA_019973955.1 Trichonephila inaurata madagascariensis
AATATATATATATTCAATTTAATGAACAATCTCTCTATATACAACATTAAATTTAATGTGAACAATCTCTATGTACAATATTAAATTTACTGAACAATCTCTCTATATACAATATTAAATTTACTGAAATATCTCTCTATATACAATAGTCAGTTCATAACAGGTGTAAAAATTAGTAGGGTGAAATGAATCTGCAAGTGGGGGACGCGTGACCTTTGACACTGTCGATGGGGGTGAGGACAGGGTTGGATGAAATGAAACCGCAGCAAGCAAGGGGTGATAGGGATGCATGACCCTTGATACTGTCGATTGAAATAAATGGTCCCTATTTGAAACGGATATTGTTCACTATTTCATTGGTTTTAATTTTATTTTCGTGGAACCCTAATTTTTTTTTCTATAAAAAAAGTAGCCGAAGTTATTTCGTATAACATTAGCTATCTGCCAGTGAAAGTTTCGACAAAATGTGTCCAGTCGCTTCAGAGATTAGCCGGAACGAACAGATAGACAGACAGACAGATGGATAGAGAGATAGACAGACAGACAAAAATTTTAAAAATTGATTTTTTCATATAAGTACCTTATATAATTTTAAATGCATTTAGCAAAAATCTGTTAATATCAAATTACAAACAGACACTTCATTTTTATTTATATGTATAGATAATTACAAAAAATGTAACTAAGTAATTTTGCTTTAAAGCCATATTAAGTGAACCGTAATAAAAAAGTACATCATGATTCACCAGTGGCCAAGTATATCAAGTAAGTAGTTGTTAACAATACTCGTATATACATTAACATAAAATGAAAAGATAAAAAAAAGTATTCATTAGTTAACAAGAAAGAGTATATAAATTAAAAAAGAGGGCTAATTCATTTTGCAGATTTATCCCTTGTGTTTATCAAAGACATTGTAGCTAAAGTCATTAATGTGTATTTTGCATTTCTTTTTTTTTATGAACAAAAGACATACACCACAGATGTGGTCAAAAACTTTTTGGTTTATACCTTGGCATTTTAAGCTAAAGGATTATTACTCGAAACTCTTAATCGATAATCATACCGTTGCACGAATATTTTACCTTGTCGATGCTATACACAAATTATTTTTCAAAGATAATAATATATTTCATGGAAATGACCTTGAAATATGTGAAAATTCCAACAAAATGGTTAATGGGAAGCGTCTTGATCTACACTCGATTTCCTGTTTTAATTACTCACTATTATACGAGGTCTGTTTTTTAAGTAAGGTCCGTTTGTTTAAGGTATCCGACTACGTTCGGAACCGTGATTTTGCAAAAGTGCATAAATGGATAATATTTATGATATTTAGTGTCACTTGGATTAACAAATGTATATAAAATTTTTTTACGAATAGTATTACAATAAAAAATTATTTAAGTACAATATTTTAACAAAAAATGAACATAGAATGATCCATTTCCAAACCCATACCCATTTTCAAAATATTCTCCTTTTGTGAAAAATGCTTCTATTATAATATTATTTTGCCTGTATGTAACTCACACCTCTGTACAGAAGCTCAACTAGAATTTTTGAAATGTATAACTTAGAAGTGGGTTTATCCATGTTTTACGACAACAGAGAGAAGAAATTTTAAGAAGAAAAACGCCTATAATTATTTCAAATAGTAGTAACTCTGAAAATAATGCTAATTTTCCAAAAATCATAGTTGAGCCTCTGTATAGAGGTCTGAGATAATATATTATTATAATAGAAGCATTTTTCGCAAAAGGAGAACATTTTGAAAAAAGGTTATTCTAAGTTAATTTTTTGCCGAAATATTGCATTTAAATAATTTTTTGTCAAAATGTCCTTAAAACAATTTTATACGTGTATTCTAATCTAAGAAACACTAAATATCATTAAATTACCCATGTATGCGCTTTTTTAAAATCACGGTTCCGAACTTAATCGAATACCTTAAAAAAAATAACGACAATACTTTGTTTCAAAAAATCTTTATTTTAGGATTGCACATATTTTTGCCTATTTTTTTACATAGTTTCCGAGTCTATTAATGCACTTGTCATACCTTAGAACTAAGTTTTGAAAACCCTCTTCAAAAAAGTCTGCCATCTGGTCGGACAGCTAAGAGTTCACGGCCGCTTCCACTTTTTCGTTGTCACTGAAGCTTTTCCCGCCCATACTGTGTTTGAGGTACCGGAAAAGTTAACTCAAACACCCAGTCTTGCATGTCACACAGATTCAACTTCTTGCATCAAATCTGTAGTGATTACAGAAGGCTGGCCTGAGCGTTCTTCGTCATCTTTAAACTTCCTGGTCCATTTTCATACTTTGCTATCACTCATTGCTTCAGTGCCATAAACTTCTGTTACGTGGTGATGAATATCTGCTGCCAACATGTTTCTCGCAGTAAAAAAAAAAAAAACAACCGGATAACAGATCGTTTCTCACACTTGGCGGGTGATTCAATCACCTTAAACATTTTAAAGACGCACAGCGAAGCTTACATGACTGCTACAGAACTGGAAATAGCGCAAGTGTGTTCGCAAAGGATGGTGGTCATTGACATAGAGACTCGCTGCGGCGTGCGCGCGAATTAGGGAACTATACGCGCCAACGGACCTTACTTAAAAAATATCCCTCGTGTATCAACCACGATTTATGGAGACTCAGCTTGCTTGTGGCTTATCATCTCCGTTCTGGAGCAATTGTACCGAATAATGGGTTTTAATTTCACCCATTGCTCTTTGGTAAAGAATACCTCATATAGCTCATGAAGGATATCCACTGCCAAAACGCTTTTTTGCCATCAAAACTGAGTATAGTAAGCCGCATTACGCAGTTTTGATGACAGGTTTTCATTTCCTGAAGCAATTTAATCCATGTTATTTGTCGTATAAATTGCCGATATCCTTAGGCAGAAAACAGGCAAATAAACAAAGAAAACACCAATCCATATATACAGGAGTCAGCCAACATCACATCACTAATTGTGCAAAAGTCTGGATGGAAATTGACACACATACGTGTTTCTACAAACGCATGAAATTTGCATAGTTACAGTCAATTAGGCTTTACTTTAAAAATAGATCTCGTATAAATAAATCTCACTCCTATTCATTACCAAAGAAAGTTAACAAGGAAGCAAATGTTTAATCACATAGAAATGAGGTATGCACAACAAACCTAAAAATTTCACCTACAATTTCCGTTTACTTGATTTTATTCTCATACAATACTATTTTTTTTAAGTTAACTTTTATTTTATATTTCCAATAGCGGTATATATAAAACGTAACTATATATCCCACAATCTAATCGATTTCACCATTAACATACTCTTCGTCTAGTTGCTCATTGTAATGAAAAGACAGTGGTAATATTAATAAAGATCTAATTAACAACAGAAAAAAAAGTAATGAAGCAGAAGGAGATATCTTGATAAAATTTGTTCAGACTCGGTAAAAACGTTTTTATTTGGAATACAAGATGATTATAATGAAAATTCACTTTCAAAATGCTGTATGAAAATGAACCACTGGTCAGAATGACTTCAGAATTGAAATGAATATACTTGAAGTGGGAAACGGTATGACATTAGATAAAATTCCAAAAAGTTCATCAGTAGTCTACGCTGTAAGATTACGATTCTCCATGTGAATAAGGTTTTTGCTACTTGTGTTTCAACTGTTGAATGACTTGGAAGTTATTTTTTCCGTCAAAAAACTGAAACAATCATGAAAACTGAACAGTGAAGGTGGTTTAACGTGAAACTCATTCCAAAGCCCTCGTAATTCGATTCAAAAAGTCACTAGTAGCCGAATCCATAATTCGTTTTGCCGCTTACCGCAACCTTTATTTATACACTTTTGAGTTTTTTTGGAACCGCTCCCCCCTTTTTCAAATATAATCAGTTTTAGTTTGAAGTCATTCTGAACAGTAGTTCTTTTCTTATTGCATTTTGAAATTTAAACTTTATTTATAATCGTTCTGCATATTGACTATACAGTAAGACCCCGCTTAACGCTGTTTTGGTTTAACGCTCTTTTATTTGAATTGTGGGATTCTCCGAAATAGCACGCAGCGTTAGGCTTCCTGATATCCGAAGCAGTTTATGTGTGTTCCTTCTTTCCAGCGGTATTACACGAAAGCATTTTTATCGTTTCAAACATTTGTTGATGTTATTGTAAGTATAAATTTACATATTATAACGATTGTTATAGTGACAAATATTATGAATTTTCGTTTTAATCATGTGTGATAATAAAAAAACGAAAATAAAGCATAAAAAAAGGATTTCACTAGAAACTAAAATGCAAGTAATTAAAAGATTAGATACTGCTGAACGTCAATCTCAAATGGGTTCTGCATTGAATTTGGCAACTTCAACAATAAGGACCATTCTTAAGAATAAAGAAAAAAATACTGTCATCGGTAACCGCAACTACTTCAAGTTCTACAACTAAAATTACCCATTCTAGAAATAATACAATAGAGGAAATGGAAAAACGACTTTCCATATGGATTGATGACGAAATTGAACGCAAAATGCCATTAAGCCAATCTACCTTCTTGATAAAGTGGCAGAAAATTGGATATATATATATATATATAGAAGAGACTGAGTAATCCGAAATGTAAACATACTGATTTAGAATGTTATTTATTTTTATATGCATATTCATTTATTATGTTTTTATATTTGTAAGAAATAAATTTTATATAGTTTTATTGTTATAAATAATATAATTAATAAATTTAATGGTAAATTACCTGATCAATTTTCTACCCATCTTCCCCTAACACCATTATTTACATGATGAGATAACCTCGTTTAACGCTGTTTCATACTACGCTCTACTTTGACGGAACGTATACCCCGAGTTAAGCGGGGTTTTACTGTACTTCTTTCTTTTTTTTGTGCATGTATAAATAATTTGAAAGAAATCTTTTAAAAATATTTTTCCAGAGTAGAATTTTGGTTTACATCCCTTTATTTTTCAAACGAAATACTTCAGTGTCCCGTTACTTGTATAAAAGGGAATTTTATTAACTAACTAATGTGTAATTAACTATACAAAAATTCTTATTTAAAATGAGTTGGATTAATTGCTTGCTTCTCTCAATAAGAATTTTTATCTAAGCAAATATTGTTAAAGATTCCTAAATCACTCTTTTAATTAAACACTTATTTAAGGTCTCCAAGGATGGAATAAAAACGTAGTTTTTTATCCAAATATCGAATGATTTCATTACGCCTATTCACAATTTCTAAACTAAGACGTTTTTATACATTAACACTAATTAATCGTTTTTTTTAATTAAAAGACCTGAGAACTACTATTAAGTTAATAAAAAGAAAAAAAAATCGAAGAACGGGGGAGTCTGATTGAAAATTGTACATCTTTAGTAATCTCTTCACTGGCGATAGATTAGGTGGGCGTATATTGCATAAAAGAGATTGGAATTATTTTTTTATCCTGCTTCAGAGTTAAGAACTTTTTTTAATTGAATAGTAAATGGACTAATATCCCTTTACTTGCTATGAGAGATAATTTTATCAAATAATTAGTACGCTATTCATGAAAACATAAAGCTTTTAATTTTGAGTTGGCAGCTGCTAATGACAAAATAGTTAGATATAAATAATTTTGTATGTAAAGTGTTCTTAATTTCTGACACGCTTCAGCCTCTGAATTTTTTTCTGGAATTAGGTACCTTCAAGTGATTTTATTTGGTATAGCAAACTTGCAATAAAATTTAAAATCATGTCTAAAGGATAAGGAGTCCAAGTTAACTGTAGTATATACTAACAAGGGGAGGGCCCGACTAAGGAAATTCTTTTGGGGACGAGACTTTGTGTAACAGTAGTACTGCTATAGAGTATTCAAACTGAATGAGAGAGACAGGTCAATTTCGAGAAAATAGCCTTCAAAATTCATATTTAGCTTATATACAAGTTATTTTCTCAATATTCAACATTTTTTAGTATATTATTGTAAGAAAAAATATTTAAATGCAATTTTTAGGTAAAAAATTTCAAACAATGTTTTGTCCGCATAAAGCTAGGTTTTCTGTAGGTAGGTTGAGCTAAGATTTTAGAAAAAAAATAATGTTTCTTTCAAAGTTGCGACCAATTGAAATATTAACAGGCGTTTTTTGTTAAAATTTCTTTGTTCTGATATTGTAATAAAATATGAATAAATCCACTTTTAAGTAGCATAATTCAAAACTCTTAGAGTAACATCTCTTTAAAAGTCTTAGCCATGTAGAGATAACAGTTATCATTATATACAAGATATGGTTCAAAAGTTCCTGGACTGGGCCTATAACGGGAGAAAATTTTGCTGTAGTGTGACTACGATAATATTTCTGTTTCATCGCATTCTTCCCCTGTTCCAAAAAAAGTTTGTTCCAAATCACGTGGTCGGTGGCTCGCCATGGCATCGTATTTTGAAGGTAGATGCATTTAGCTGTCGGCTATTGAAAGAAATTGTGTTTGTTGAGCAGATAATGAATATTAAATTTTGTGTTCGTTTGGAAAAAGTGCTACGGAGACTTAAAATTTTGAAGTATTTGTAAGGCTGTAATACATTATAGCGAACATAAATTTTTGAGTGGAATCAAGGTTTCTGAGAAGGCTGGTAAAGTATCGAAGACGACAAACACTCTGTATGTCCAAAGACTTCCCACACCATTGGAAACATCGAAAAGGTTTCTGCGGCGGTACGTAAGAATAGGCTTCAAACAATGGCAGAATTATTGGTTATCCTCGGGCAGATATCAATGGATATTGCCTAAGGATCAAGGTATCCGAACACGTTCGAAGTACTTTTTGACAAAATAACGTATTTAAACATTATAAATGCATTTTAGGACTCAATAGCAATAAACACTAATATTGAACGAACATTATTTAAAATAACTTGCCTAAATTTCACAAAAATCACAATTATAAATGAATTTTTAGCAATATTTTTGTAAAACTTCAAATCAATTAGAGAAAAAAGTAATAGACTTATATTAGTAAAAGTATTACCAAAACCAATTAGATGCATTTATCTAGAGAATGTACTAAAACTTTTATTTTTCATTAAAATTGAAGATTTTAGAGGTGATTGAGTAAACATTATAAGAAAGGCCACATTTATTATGAGATCATTATTTAAATAACCAGCCCTAACTAAAAAAGTATTCATACAATAAGAAATATTTTAGTACATTCTCTAGAAAATAACATAAATATCAGGTTCAAAAAGTTTCATAGAAATGCATTTGTAACATTTTGAGTTATCAGACTCGCCATGATACATTTTGAACAATTTAAATGTCCACTTCTGATAGATCGAAGACCCACTTCCGGTTTTTCTTACGTTATAAAATTGATTGTAGCTTGGCCTTTAGGTAGCGTATAAACAAAACAAAGCATGTTTTATAAAGCCAAAAGATAGCTCTATTCAATAAAATAAAATAAAATAAAAAATAAATAAATTATCAGTCTTGATTGAATTTGGTCATTTTCAACGTGTTCGGATACCTTAACATGCATAGGGTGTGTCAACATATCTTTCCGCGCATGTTAAACAAAGACCAATCTTAAGGTGAAGTTAAATGTGAATCGCAGGCTGAATTAAAGGACATGGCTAAAAATGGATTCCAGAATTGTTTCGATAACGTTTACAAGAATGGCAAAAGTGTACTGTTACTCAATGGTATTAGTTTGAAGGAGAATGTGTTTCAGCATTTTAATTAGTAATATTTTTTTAAGTTTAAACTCAGTCCAGGAGCTCTAGAATTCTATTACTGAAAAGCATTTTTCCTAAGAGGTGTATGTTTTGAAAGCATGCCATTATCTTTTCATTCTTCTCCAAAAAAATATATTTAAACGATTTTTTCTTGAAAAACATTCGTAGAACAGTTTATATGTATATTATGATTCAACTGACACTAAATATCAAATGCTTATCAATTTATACTGTTTTTAAAAATAATGGTTTTAAACGTAGTCAGCCACCAACCAATTTAACGAATGATTAATACTTATAGAATGCATCCAAATTCACATGAATAAATACTCTGCTGTGAGCACAAAACTAAACATAATTTTACAGAAGTATTATTTTTATTATTTTAAACTTCTTTGGACCAGGACTCTTACGCATTTCAAATAAATATGAATTTAGATTTGAACTAAAAGGGGAAAAAAACGGAATTTTAAATAAGTAATTACGAATCTTTTAAATGCAATAATAGTTTTTAATCATACTTCGGCACTTTATTTTGTGTCTGAATTATCTGGCCATCAACAACTATATTTATTATTATTAATATTTTAAATTAATTTTAAAATTTGAATATTTAACCCTTTATCTACCGACGTTACTTATAAGTACCACTCAATTTAAAATTACATAGAATAATCATTTTTGCGAATAATTTGACGATATTTAGCAGGAATATTCTTTTAAGTCCACTCGTTTAAGATAAATTGCAGCACAGGTTCTACGAAGAGTATTTTAGCGGAGAAGATGAATAGTTTAATAGCAGAAATTGCGTTTTCTACTGACGGCGTTTTCAGAGGGATTGCGAAGATTGTCATTTTTGTTCCGAAAAAATAGTTAATGTTAAAAGCTAAGTGTCTTAATTTTTGTATGTTAATGAAGACCTTAGAAAACGATTTGACTATTCATTTTAAGTGAACAGTGTGTATAATTAATTTTACAGTCGAATGTCTTTAATTAATTAATTAGCTCTAACGGATTAAATTTCCCAAAGTTGAGTATTTTGTTTACGTGTGTCCTTTAATTTTCAATGTAGTTATTCAAAAAAAAAATATTGCATGAAAAAAAACTTCAGTAAATCATAATGCGGTAGGTAAAGGAATAAAAATGCAATGAAATGAAATACACAAATCATATTCCCTCTCATTTTTATTTAAGTCCTATGTACAATTATTTAAAGTGTTCTTTTAAGGCATATATTTTTTTTCTAATTTTGAGACCTTTCATTTTTTATAATTGCACACCGTAAGCAAAATAAACAAAATGTAAGCAATACGAAATTTTTCAAAAAATTTTGCCTTTACAGAAACTTCTTTTTGAAATCCTCAAAAAAAGAGAGAGAAAAAAAGAAAATAATAAACATTTTTTATCAATTTTTTCCAAGGAATCGAAATTGCAATATCATGAAAAGAAAATGGAGAACTACATATTCACGAAATGTATAAAAAATAAATAAATCTCTATACAATCTCGAAATTTCTAAAGTCAAATCACATTACCTTCGAACGGAAACAACATGCATTGACTCTATACTATTTTCTGCAATCCGAGATAAAGTTCCACAATTCCTTCTCTTCTACCTTGAAAGTGCTCTACAAAGTGTCAACCAATGAAATTGTGGAAAATTGGTTGCCATGGAGATTTAGCATATCCATTTAAACGTGTTGCGAGTCAGTAATAATGCAGATTGAAAATGTATGCTTCTTCTAGAAGTGCTTTCAATCTCTTTTATTGTCCCACAATGATATTTACCAAACAAAAGAATTCTTAGTATTTTGTAAAAAAATACTAAGAGGCTGGACTGAATTCTTTTTTTTCCTTCTGTGTCGCCATTTTTATTTTACAGTTATGGGAAAGGTTACAAAAAAGGAATGTGACTAAATCTGTAGCATTTTTCTATGAAAGAATAATATCTTTATATGATGTATTTAATTAATTCTTAATTAACTACTATTTATTATTACTTATTACTGATATTCATATTATCATTTATTATTATTTTTATTGATATCTGTATTACTATTTAATATTGATATCTGTATTACTATTTAATATTGATATTTGTATTACTATTATTATTCCTTGTTATTGGTATTTTATTGTTATTTTCTACAAATACCTGTATTATTATTTATTACTGATATTTATATTATCATTTATTACTATTTTTATTGGTATCTGTATTACTATTTATTATTGATATCTGCATTAGTATTTATTATTCATTGTAATTGATATTTTATTATTTTCCATAAATAATTGTATTATTATTTATTACTGACAATTGAACTATAGTTCTTCTTCTTATCACTTATTTTTGATATTTACATTTTATTACTTATTATTGATGTTTGTACTTTATTATTTTTTATTATTGATAATTGCATTATTAATTATTATTTGTTTTCCATAATTATATTATCATTTGTTATTATTTGTTATTTATATTTGTATCTTACTTTTATTTATTACTCTAAACTAATTATACTTATTATTGTTAATATTGTTATGCAAGTGAAATTTTTTATTAATGTTATGAAAAAGTACATTTTATTTTTAAGTATTTGCAATGATAATAATAATGTATTCTTAATGTTTTTTCTACATGAATTATTGAAGTTTTCTGCATCTGTAAAGTGTTCTTATTGTAAGAATTTTTTTTAATACACAGAAATATATTAATTATTTAATATTTTTTTCCGGATAATATTAAGAATGTAATAAATATTAGTCATATTTGTGTGCGGAAAATACTTTTGTGCCTTTCAAGATCCTATATTTAAAACTGATATATTGCAATTAACTATTATATTTATGCTCCTTATATACAAGAAATGCGAATTTTATTTGTATCGTAAATTTGATGTTACTCATCCAACTGAATTATATTATTCTCAATTTATTTGGCACACACTTCATTTTCGTTTATTGCAATGTGCTAAAAATTCAAACTAATTCGATCATGGTTTTATCAATTTTTTCCATTAACTTTACTAAAACTTACAATCCTTTTGTATGTAATATTTATCGGGCTTGAATATTAGCTTAAAAGCAGAAATTTATGAGATAGTGCTAGTGGCATGCATATTTATGATATAAAGCACCTACTTATTCTCATTAATTAAATTTCAAATAAATGCTCAAGAGATTTATTGATAAGAAAATTGGACAAATAATTTTAACGTTTTTTTTTTTTTTTTTTTTTTATCGAAATGTTTATGTAGTAGACCTCATCTTAAAAATATTATTCCAAAAACAGTTCTGTACTCAAAGGGAAAAGAATATACTTATAAAAACAACTGTAAGAAATTAGGATCAATTAACATTACATATATCCAGATTTTGACCATCATTATCCATATCATTGAATACACAACTAAACTACAATATATAATCGCCTCCAATATCCATTTGCACTTCCTGTACGCACAAAGACTCATAATTGTAATATATACATTCTCCAATGATCTCAGGCTGCGGTAGACTAGTGATCAAGGCATGTCACATGAGTTCGAGCCCAGTACCACTAATGACCCGCTGTGTAGGGAAGAGATGCACGTTAAATCTGTCGAGAGCTGAAACATCATCCCATCGGTGTGGTGTGGTAGTTAGGAGAGGGGGTGCCAGGTCAGGTATCATCCACATCACTTGACCATGGTTCAAAATTACGCGGTTCGTCGCCAAAATCCTTCGTGTAGCTGAACAGTGCCACGTTAATATTTACTCACTTACTCTCCAATGATCTCCCCTCAAGGTATCGGACTATGTTCGGAACTGTGATATTAAAAAAGCGCATAAATGGATCATTTTCATGATATTTACTGTCACTTAGATTAGAATACATGTATAAAATTGCTTTAAGGACATATTGACAAAAAAAATTACTTAAAAACAATATTTCGGAAAAAATTAACTAAGAAAATTCTTTTTTCAAAATGTTCTCCTTTTGTGAAAAATGCTTCTATTATAATAATATTTTGCCTGTCCATAGCTCAGACCTCTGTACAGAGCCTCAACAAGAATTTTTGAAATATATAACTTAGAAGTGGGTTTATCCATATTTTACGACAACAGAGGGGAGAAATTTTAAGAAAAAAACGCCAATAATTATTTCAATGGGTGGTAACTCTGAAAATAATGTGAATTTTTCAAAATTGCTAGTTGATCCTTTGTAGAGATGTCTGAGCTATATACAGGCAAAATATTATTATAATAGAAGCATTTCTCACTAAAGGAGATCATTTGGAAAAAAGATTACTCTAAGTTAATTTTTTGCCAAAATATTGTATTTAAATAATTTTTTTTTGTCAAAATGTGTCCTTAAAACACTTTTATGCATGTATTCTAATCTAATTGACACTAAATATCATGACAATTATCCATTTATGCACTTTTTTAAAATCGTCGTTTCCAACGTAGTCGGATACCTTAAAGTCTAATTGGAGACTCAGACTGGAAAAATTGCATTATTGAACAAATACTATAATGTTTATTTCAACGATTTATTTATACATTATCTTAATAGTATAAATCATACCTTATATATAAATTTGAATGCTTGTATACTTGTTTGGAGCTGATACAAATTAATACCATCGATCACATCACTCACGAATTTTGCAGGGAGTTTCACGGATTTTTCAAGGATGTTGTAAGCATATTTTTTATGAAAAAAATTATTTTCAATGAATCATAATATAAATATTTTCTTGAAACACCTTTCGCCTTTGGAAATTTATTCAAACATTTGAAAAATCAGCAAATATATATTTTATGATTTTCAAAACAGTATAAAATTTATGTCTTAGAAAAAAAGACGTGACTAATCAGGTATGTATTATAATTCGCTGTGCCGCCCATTCATTATAGTGATTAGTGACACTGATTGCGGTGCCGTAGAGCATGGGTACAATTCCCGTGGAAGTATATATGTGTGTAAATCAGTGCTTCTGAAACTCTGAATATTAGTGACCCAATATTCAGTCCTAATTTTCATCGCCCCCCCCCCCCCGTTTCCATACATTAACAATGTATTGAATTCAATAATACTATACTTTGACGCTAAAGCTACAACAAGATTTCAATATGTTACATGACACCGACGTATATAAACATCTTGCTAACCATAACGATAATTGTCCGGACGTATATATACGTCTTTCCGAAGTAAGATCTTTTCTTTGCACTGCTATTCATAAAATTATTTCGAATGTAATAAAAAGAACTTTACAGTGTTTGTGAAGGATTTACTTATTTTGTAGCATTTGCTTATTTATTCCTTTTCTTCTCCCCCCCACACACCCATACATCGCATATACGTGCCTACGTGGAAAACGGTAGCATTGGGAAGCGAATTACGTAACTTTTAGTCGGCAGTTTTTTAAGGGATTAATTATAAACCGCACAAATTATCAAGATAAGTGTTAATTTTTGTATGTAATTGTATATATGACAAGCCCATCGGGTCACAGGTAATTTTTAAACTTGCTGTTAACTTAGTATTTTTAAATTAATAATAAAATAAATTGTGCAACACTGATATATTTATAAGTGTATTACATCAGTGTAAACGTGTGTTTTATTTTTTATTATGTCAGAATGTATTTTGTTTGTTTACTTTTCATAAATTAATAATTTTCTTAAATAATCTTTTGTATTCCCCTTTTAATATGCTCACGCCCCGCTAGGGGGCGCGCCCCACAGTTTAAAAAACGCTGTTGTAAATGGATATTACCCGTGCTGTAGGAGAACACTGTAAGCATTCGTAGAGCCACAAATTCTTTCATGTGATTAGTGTAAGGGGAAGATATGTGAGAGGTCTCTCTCTCCCCTTTCCAGGGTGTTTTCTCTCAAAATTAGGGTGGAACAGAGCCAAAAAAATCGTATTGTCACCCGCAAAGTGTTCAAAGCTTCGGCTAACGACAGGCGTAAATCTAGCTTCTTGCCACAATGAGTTACTTGGGCCTCGATCTAACACTGTGGAATAGGTGGCGTTAGAAAAAACAAATTATGATGGATTTGGAAAAAAGCGCCTTATACTATTACTTATTAGACGTAAAATAAAGAACTCTGATTTGATTTGAAGTATTTTACAGGAGTCGAAAGTAAATGTCTTTTTAATTACATCTCTTATTTATATATATAAAAAAATTAGAGACTATTAATCATTATTATCATTAATTTTTGTGTGTGTTTTAATCATATTCATATTATTTAACTAAATAATATATTGGGTTTTGAAATTACATACCGATATTACAATTTTTGACAAATATCATTCAAAATTGTTAAGAGATTCCTGTAGTAAATGAACTAAATATATGAAACATTTTTAAATTTATAATATTTTTAACTGAAAATTGAGACTTGAGTTTGAAAAAACCAAGTTATCTTTTCAGGGATACAAAATAGATATTTCCGAGAACATGAAATGTGATCATGAATTCCAGATTATAGGCATATATATATTAAAAATTTCTTTATTTTTAATTGGATATATTTGAAACTTTTCACTGATTTTTTTTTAAATTTTCTTGTTTTTTTTTAATATTTTCTTAGAATTCCTTAACATTAGACGTATGGAAAATAAAATAAAAGTAAAATATATTTTAGCTCTTTATGCTCTCGTATTAGATAATTTTTATACGGAAAATAATTTGATGCAAATGTTGAAATCTGTAATTAAATATACCCATATTCTTTATATGTCATATAATTTTAAAGTTATTGCAAATGTCTTCCAGGTATCACTTTCAAGATATTTAAGTATTTTAATTAAAACTGTATGGAAATTAATACACACAAAAAAAATATAAAAATTAACATGCGAAATTTATGTGACACATACATCACATACATTTATCCTTCTATTTTTACTTAAGGCGCTATCTTCAAAATTTATCTTTATACAAACATGTTCAAATAAAATATGTTTAAAAATGAGCATTCATTTACAAAAACACATTCGCGCGTCGATTTAATAGTACCTATTTATCTTTGACAACACTCTTAAAAGTAAATTTCTTATTCCTTCAGACGTGAAAACCTAACAAGATATTCAAGAATTTTAGGACATTCGTTTGTTGGACACTCTTTCAATTTATTTCGTAAATAATGCATCTGCACCTCTTTCGAGAATGAGTTTCAGCTAAATTTAAATATTTGGACATCCTGATGGATGATTTGGAGTACTGATAGCGTCATTGGAAGTCATAATTTACAAGTGTTTCGCGTTTATAGTAGTAAGTATTACTTGCACTAAGATTATTATGTTAAGGTAAAGAAAAATTTCTGGTAAAAAATGAAAATAAAAAAGAAAGTGCGTATCGAATTTATTAAAAGCAATTGAGCTAAGGAAAAGCTGTGAGAGTAGGCGTGCAGCACTATGTTTTAATATTTTATTTTCGAAACTAGCATTTTACTTTTTGTAGTTTTGGGGCTATCTTTAGGTCAGGGGTACTCAACCTTTTTTTCCGCTGGGCCGCATACATATGTTAGCTATTTCACGCGGGCCACAACATGACGGGGAGGGATGAAATGCTTTAAGACAGTGCTTCTCAAAGTTGCAATACTCGCGACCCAATTTTCAATCATAATTTTCATCGCCCCCCCCTTCCCAATGCAATAATAATGTACTGAATTCAATAATATTATACTTTGATGCTAAAACTACGATACGACTTTAACCTCTTAAGCACTCGCCGAGAATATAAACATCTTGCTAAGCCAAAGCCTTTATTTCTCCAGACGTATATATACGTCTTCCCGAAATACGGTCTTTTCTGTACACTGCTATCCGTAAAATTATGCCAAGACCTAGGAATGCAATAAAAGGAAACAATGTTTGCAAAGGATTTACTTCTTCCAGGTTATTTTTGATCCTTTATTCCTCCCTCCACCCCCACTACATCATATATGGGTGCCTGCATGGAAAACGATTGGCAATTGGAAGTGAATCGCGAAACTTATGATCGGCCGTACAAAAATTATCAAGATATAAATTATAAACCGTACAAAAATTATCAAGGTAAGTGTTAATTTTTGTTATAAATTATATATATATGACAAACCCATAGGTCACTGGTAATTGATAAACTTGTTTTTAACTTAGAACTGTTACATTAATTACAAAATACATTGTGTAGCACTGATATATTTATAAGTATAATACATCAGTTTAAATGTGTATTTTATTACTTTTTTTTATGTCAGAATGTATTTTGTTTGTTTACTTTCACTAAATTAATAATTTTTTAAAATAATTTTTGCTTTTGACTTTTCAATATGCTAGCGCCCCCCTTGTAGAGCTGTCACGCCCCCCAAGAGGGGCGTGCCCCACAGTTTGAGAAACACTGCTTTAAGATCAAATTAACATAAGAGATTAAAAATGTGGAAAAAATGATCAAAATATTATAACTCCGGTTTTGCTTTATTTAATTATCAAATTTTATATATTTTTTAAAGTTTTGGTCACAAGCACAAAATTAAAAAAAAAAAATTATGAAACGCTCCTTCCCACAAATTTTGCATCAATATACGATTTCATACGATTACCAATAATATAACAAACTTCATAGGATGTCTTTGTTACTGCTGTGACATTACCACTGACAAAACACTTCGTTGATGTTGCAAAGAATGTTCAATAAAGCCTATTTGCATCTCCTGAAAGAATTCTGTGGAGGAAAAGTGTCATTTAATGATTCATGTTTACTGGTATTTTTAAATACAGCAGTTTCGTGATGAATTAAACAAGTACTGATCCATGTTTGTTTTTCATTACAAAACAGTCAACCTCCAAATCGTTCGAATATTTTTCGCTTGCAAGGTATGAAAGATTGCTAAAAATTTGTTCCGTCCATAAAATTCTCGCTACTCTACTGTTGTCTGTTATTATTAACCGTAACAAATAGAAAAATAATATCAATTCGCAGCCACATACGACATCGACAGCAAAAAAGCACAAAACTGTGATACATTTGATTTCTTGTCAAAGAAATTCCCACCGAATTTTTAATACATTGTCCTTAAATAGGTACATTTCTAAAGAGAATTTGGTCATGAGTGGGTCACTTAAAAAGGCTCGGTGGGTCACAAGTTGAATACCGCTGTCTTGGGTGAATATAATATTTCAAAATACTTTTATACTCCTTCTTGCATATTTTTTAACTCATAGGCAAAAATAGTGGAGTATTTTTGCAAGAAATTAGCATAGATATTGGGTGAATTTTTAAGTGTTCATTATAATCGCACTATATAGCAACACATGGGCTATTGGCGACGGACCTTGTAATTTTTAGCCATAGTCTAATGACTTACATAAAATTGGAACTGAGCCAATATGGTACTTTTTTGTAATGTTTGATCAACATTTTTGAAGTTTTCGAAAAATTTTGGTTAAAAATTAAAATTACAGTTAATTTTGTTCAAAATTTTATTACAGAACTTTCTAACTAGCAGTAATTAAATAAGTTAAAACAAAATTACATGGTAATAAATGCAAATGGGAAGATGGATTTCTTAAAAGTTTAATGAAATCTATGAGATAATAAGAAAATGCAAGCCAATTGTGTTTCAATTAAATGTATTACTTTCAATTGCTTATTGAATATCTGCGTTTTAATTCTTATTTAACGGAACAGGACATGGTCAAGAGAATAAAAATCAAGCAAAAATATGCATATGCAAAATAAGACTTTTTTTATGGGACATATATCTTTAAAATTTCCAATAGCAATTAGATTTTTTCTGTTCGTAATAAAGATATTTATATCATTCTGTAGAAAAACAAAAATAATTTTTAGCTAGAAACAATTTTTTTTCCAGTTTAATTTCAGTTGGTCATAATTTTTGAGGTCTCATGATACATTCTTATGTTTAGGTGTTATTTTTTAAAAAGTACTCCTTTAATGTGTAAAATATACCTTGCACATAAAAAAAACAGTACACAAAATAAAGTGAACCTTTATTTCTTTTAGTAAAATATTAAGATATTTTCCTTAAAAAAATTATAAAGTATTGTAATTATGAAAATTTTTATTTATTTCCCTTTTGTCACACATTAAACTATCTCTTAAGAACTATGTACTATTTTGACTAAAAAAAAAACCTTGTTCACTATACGCACAAGCATCCTGTATAGAAGTATAAAAAATTTGGAACTCTATAGTGCAATTGTTTTTTTAAAAGTGTACCTAAAAGCAATAAATTATGTTTTGGTGAAAAAGAAAAACAAATAAAATAAAAAAAAAAAATATTTTAAGTCAATTTTCCTACTTAGATCAACAAAGAAAATTTTTATTTTGCCTACTTTTTACTAAATAGTTACAACTAAAATGAATATATATATATATATATATATATATATATATATATAGGACAGAGAATCACAACAAGAAGTGGTAATTAATTTTTATTAATTATCATTTAATCATCACATTGCCATACAAAACAATCGTGTATATAAAATTTCAGTTCAACTGAATGCTTTAAAACAAGAGAAAAGCCTTTTTCAAGTTTTTACACAAGGCGCCAAAAGGGTCACTAAGTCGCCCAAAATGATTCCAACCAGGCTGTATTTGTAATTCTTTAAATAATTAATTTTAATCAATTAATTTTTATTAATTATAATTAAATTACTGTATTGTCATCCAAAATAATCATGTATATAAAATTTCAGTTCAATGGAGCGCTTTAAAATGTATTTTATTAACGATTCCACCAGGATAGATAAATAAATAAATATATAAGAGTGAGAGCTCTCTGATAGTAGGAAATAAAAAACTAAACATTTGTAAATGTATGTTTACATTTTTGTCAATTACTTTTTTCATATTTAACGAACATACAAATGTTATATATTTTTAGATACAGAAAAACATCCATTATTTTTTATACTAAAATTGAAAAATCGATTTTTCGATTGTGAACGATGTTCTCGTTAATTCAAATTTATATACTTTAATTAATATTACAGAGTTAATACCGTAAAATCCGGCGTATAACGCGCACCGGTGTATAACACGCACCCATACTTTCAAGCTGATTTTTTTAAATTTTAGGTATATTCGCCGTATAACGCGCACCCCCTTTTTAACGAAGAAATCTGAAATATTAGTATGCATTGCTTTTATGCTTTGAAATCATTTATTCGAGGTATTAGGCCAAACTTTTGAAAAAATAGTATGCTTCTAGAACTACAACTCTTTTAGTTCGTAAGGCAAGTCGTTTCTTTTAAATAAACAGTGTTTCGAGATACATGTAGAAGAAATGTTTTTTTTTTTATGTTCATATCTTTTGTTATTTTTAAAGCTATCATTTTTATACCCGGCGTATAACGCGCACCCTTAAGTTTCGGTCTTATTTTTTGTGTTCAAAGTACGCGCTATACGCCGGATTTTACGGTATATTTAGAAACACAGATTTTCACATTCCTTTAAATTATTCAATTGAAGAAGTTCAAGAGTCGTCTATTACTATAAGCATCTTTTACGCATTCAGTGTATAAAATTTACAAAGTTAATGAACGTTTATTAACATTTAGTACAAGGCAACACTAGGGCTATTGGCAACGAACTTTGTAATTTTAAATCACATTCATGGGACAAGGACGGTATTTGAATTAGCATCTTGTCTCTCATCCGTGACCAAGACAGTTAAGCTACCGCTGTGTATTCTTTACTAAAAATCAATAAACATTTTGACACTCTCATGTTTATATCATGATTTATGTACTATAATATAAATAATTTTTTTTAAAAAAAAATATTTTAATATTCTCACAATAGAACTTTATTAAATTTTCTTAAATATAACGAAAGATATTTTCAAAGTGTTTAAATACATGCACACACACAGAGGTCAATCCTCGCAATCATTTTGCATAATGACACAAAGTTATGTAGCTTTGAAAAATGAGAATGATAATTTAAATTATATCTCTGTATAAAAAAATTATTATAATAATGAAGTTTTCAGAGTACGATATATATATATATCTATATATATAATTATTAAAGTATCCGACTACGTTCGGAACCGTGATTTTAAAAAAGCGCATAAATGGATAATTTTCATGATATTTAGTGTCACTTAGATTAGGAATCATGTATACAATTGTTTTAAAGACACATTTTTTGACAAAAAAAATTATTTAAATACAATATTTTGTCAAAAAATTAACTTAGAATAATTTTTTTTCGAAATTTTCTCCTTTTGTGAAAAATGATTCTATTATAATAATATTTTGCCTGTATATAGCTCAGACCTCTTTACAGAGGCTCAACTAGAGTTTTTGAAATATATAACTTAGAAGTGGGATTATCCATATTTTACGACAACAGAGGGGAGAAATGTTAAGAAAAAATTGCCGAAAATTATTTCAATGGACTGTAACTCTGAAAATAATGTGAATTTTTGAAAAATCATGGTTGAGTCTCTGTAAAGAAGTCTGGGCTATATACTGGCAAAATAGTATTATAATAGAAGTATTGTTCACAAAAGGAGAACGTTTTGAAAAAAAAACAATTCCCATTTAATATTTTGCCAGAATACTGTATTTAAATGTTTTTTGTCAAAATGTCCTTAAAACAATTTTATACATGTATTCTAATCTGAGTGACACTAAATATCATGAAAATTATCCATTTATGCGCTTTTATAAAATCAAGGTTCCGAACGTAGTCGGATACCTTAACAGATTGTATATATAAAGGTTATTCATCTTATTATAATCCAAAACTTCAAAGCGTATTGATTAGCCATTTTTTCTTCATTCATTGAACGTGGAATGAAACGTAATAGATTTTTCGACATGAAATCAATATAACTTATCATTAAATATCAACGCTTAAAAAGTACTTAATGTGTTTTTCCTCATAATACTTTGCAGCATTTGTTTTTGCAGCACACTGTACTTTGCAGCTGAGGAAAAAAACACTAGTATAATGTGTTTAAACAGTATAATGTGTTTTTTCTCTATGCATTTACCACTCACAGTATCGGAAATAAGATTGAGATCAGTTACGCCAAAAGAAGGAGAAAAAGAAAATATTTTTATTTTTGGTTTCTATTTCTTCTGTGCCTCCTGAGATTTTCTCATGTTTTCTTTCGGGTGGACAAGGCTATTATATTTGATTAGTTGATCTTCAGCTGGCTTTGAGATTCTTCCAAAAAGCAAAAATAAGTAATGGAAAAACAGCCGATGGGAGTATAAAGGCCTAAAGATAAAACTCGGCGTGAGAAAAGTCTTTTTTCACCTCTCAGGAATAGAACTGTCCGATCATTTAGTTGTTTGGTCAATTTCGAACTACTTGACAACTTCTTATCTTGCAATATTTTCATCTAAGCGGATAGGCTGTCTTATTATTTGTTGCATTCACTAAACTTTCGTCACTAGATTGTAATTCTTTTGATTTAAGTGCATAAAGAACTTAATGAACCATGAGAAAAAAACGATACTTTTAAGAACAAATTGCAATTTTTTTCAAAATAAAAGAAATTGCAATTTTCAAAAGATACAAATAGATAAACACTTTTTTACCTTTTCTTTTATGATCAGTTAATTATGAAAAAAATATCAACGTTTTATAACAACTAAGTAACTTATTAGCTATTTATTATAACTTCTAAACAAAGTAAGTATCACTGTTTAAGTTATCCGTCTACTTTCGACATTTTTTTTTAAAAAAAATGGAGACATGATGATTTTTATTTTGTGTTTTTAAATTTATTTAGTACATTTTAAGAAAAAAAAAGGCTAAAATTTAGAAGAGAAAACTAAATTATTACTACTAAAAGGGAAAAAAATGGCTCAAAATTGTCAAACAATTACATAAACGGGGCTCGCTCTGTACAAATAGTAAATGAACAAATTCTCAATTTCTCAATTGTATTTTATATTGCTATTTCTTTTTGAAGTGACCTTCAGGATAAGAGATGTTTTAATTTTTACAAAAAACTACAGCACTTTATCTTAGATATTATATGAAATTGCTTAAAAAAACAGTGATTATATTCACATGAAGAACTTTAAGTTTTGTGATAAAGCAGTGATTGCTAAATTAGATGGTTAAAACACTTCTACACTTATGCAGAATATACACAAAAAATTTCAGCAAATTGTTTTAAAAACATTTTGAGCAAGCGTTGTCCCCGTTTGAACTTTTCCAAAAAAAAAAAACTCATTTTGTGCAAAACGAATTTTAAAGTTTGACATCTTATGTACTGTTAAGCCCCATCTGATTATACTAAACCACTTGTATTATTTGTTATAGTGAATTGAAAATAAAAAACTTGGTGTTTTTACAAAGATAATAGGATGGTCTATAAAATAAAATCATAAAACCTTTTGTCAAGTTAAAAAAAAAATAATAAATAATGATTTTAGGGTAGTCGGATACCTTAACAAAAATAGATACTAGAACAAGAGAATATGTTAGTAATATTTTGTATTTAATGAATAGATCACTATCACACACACAAACACACTGACACACACAGAGAATACAGTAAATTAACTTAAGTTAAGACTACACAGTACCCTAAAAATTTCATTTTTACGGATTTTTTTTCGCATTTTCTAGTGGCCCATATCATTGAGATGCTTGCCACAAAATTTCATATCTGTTAGCAATCTAGTTTTTAAGATATTTGAAGTTTTATGAGCTATGGTTTTGGTTTCCGTTTCATTTTAAAGCATTTTTCCAGACTTAAATTGAATTAATTAAAAATATTTTTGAGCTTTTAGTTTAAAATGGTTATTAATTCTAATTTTCATTACTAAAATCATTTCTGCTTGATTATGTTTTGAGTTTTTTGAGTTCTCATAATTAATTAATTAAGATTCATTTCATGGCCAATTTTTGCTTTAAAATAGTTTATATAACTTAAAAGATTTATCATTAATTTTTTTCTGTAGAGAAAATGCCATGGCAAATGCGTTCTCAGGTTGCTGATGGAAACAATATTTCGAAGAGATGGAATACTGCTGAAAGTGATGTATCTAAAAACCAAATCTTCTAAAATTCTGATTCTGCAATTAGACTTCAGAATACAAGTATTCTGAATTCAAATGTTGCAGAACTAACAGAATATTTTCTTGATGTACCAAACTACATTACACTAAACATATTGTAGCACTATATTTTAGTATTTTGAAGTCATACGACAAGAGCTAAAACTTCCTAAACTGCCCCAGTTTAAAACTGAAAAAAATTAAATTTTATGAGAAAACCTGAGTGTTTTTAGCTTAAGTTAGTATGAGTATTATTTTGTACATAAATTCTTTGTGTTTCAAAACTTCTGTGAAAATATTAGGTTAAGATGAAGCTTAATACACTGACGTCTTAACAAATGTTATCAATATTATGCAAAAATATTTTTTTTGAAGTAAAAATATTATTTTCAGTCATATTTAATCAAAATAGTGTTTTAATGCAGAACATACATTGGAAAATAACATATTCAAAAATTAGAGCTTTACGGGCATTATAATTTTTTTGTTTTATGTTTTTACAAACTTTAAATGCGTTTTTCTCAGACTTTTAATTTTGAAGGTATAAGTGTTTTCTAATCCCTAAGGCTTTTTTCCTGTTCAAGAAAGGGCTTTGAATTTTTTTGTATATACTCCCAAACGTATGTTCTATAAAAGTTAGTATGGATTTAGAGCTGAGACATCTAGTTATTTTTCTAAAAAAAAATGCTAAGTTCATATTTTAAAAATTTTCGTGTTTTTTCTTGATTTTTCTTGGAAAATAATTATTAAAAATCAGCAAGGGAATACATTTTCAAATCCATACTAACTTTTGCTTGCAGTCACATAAGAAACATAAATAACTTAAAATGACATAAAAATTTTAAAAATTGAGTATTTTATAAAAGTCTGAAAAAACTTCAAAAAAATTCTTACATTTTTAAAATTGTGAAATAATGGCTGGTCAAACTGCCTTTTACTTACAGAATCAGCTTAATAATATAATCCAAATATAAAACATCAATTATTTTTACTGTAACTGTCTCCAAAATTTTTTTTTTGAAAAGGCGTATTGTGTAGCCTTAAAACACATTATGCTAAACGCTACTATTTGAAACTAAAAAATATTATTTACTGATCAGGAAGTTGGATGGAGTTAAATCTGGCAAATCAGAACGTAGCTAAGAAATCAGAGTAACATCTTTAAAACGACTGTACACGAAAAAGGAAAAGTAGAAGGAGTTCCCTGATTGGTCGAGATGAATCTGTCTCGTAGGAGGAGTTAAGGTGCCGTAGAAGAGTGAAGAAATAGTAATTATCAGTGCCAAATGATGATATAAGTATTTTATTTCCTTATGCATTATTTTTACAAGTCGAATTTCAAAAACATTTGTATGCCTCAAAAAGTTTAAATATTTTCAATACGTTTTAACAAAGTGAGATATAACAGAGTAAAAGAAATGCAGAGCTAAAATATATTTGTCTTTCATAGAGTTCTTGGAATAATTTAATAAAAACTATAAATTTCAATAATTTAAGTGCCTTTTTTATCCCAGTGTTAAAAAAAAAGTAAGAAACACAAACCAATTCTCTTAAATAGCAAGAATATTATTCAAAATTCGAATTAATGACTGCATTATAAAACGGCATCCCATTTCTTCAATGGACCATTATCGTACTTTTAAATAGAACCCATAAGAAAGACGATTACACAACGAGGCGAAAAAGAAAAGAAGTGAAAGGGTTCCACCTTGACATATAGCCGTTAGTCAAAGTAAGTGTTCACAATATATATCCCAATTGCTCTTTTCTCCCTTTTTAAAAATTATGTCATTGTACACAATTGAAGAACGTCTCCTCTTCAACTCAGTCACGGTCAACAATTTTTTGATAAAGAAGCAACTCATTTCTCGAAGCGGATGAATAACAATTTATTAAGATCCTATTTTTTTTTTTATTAACGACGTGCATGTTGCCAACCAACCGTAAAGAAGAACCCTTTCTGGTCCATTAGGCACTACAGTGGGGCCAATTTTCTTAAAAACTAAGGCCATACATTTTTACGGTGAAATGGATTTTTGGTTTGAGAAATGAGGATTGGATTTATGTTTCTCCTGCTTCTTCTTTATTTAAGCAGTTTCTTCTTTAAGGAGAAGTATAAATTTTGATATGATGGCGAAGTATACTTGTTCTTGTGTGTCGATATACTTATAACCTTTTTATACTCCGGAAGCTGAGATCAATTTTTGGGGGTAACGGGGATTTATATTTTCATTTCTTATTAGACGGGGAAAGAGGGGGAAAATATAATAATAATGGAAGTTTTTTTTTGTTATTTTTCCCCTTTCTTTTTCTTTTGTTTTTCAATTTTGTTCGCAATCTCACTGTATCGCTTTATTTTGGTTTTCGATTTTTTTTTGTTTTTTTTGAGAATTTTATTGCGTTTGATTTACACAGAAGCAATAAATTACAAGCATCCCTAAGAAAGAACTATTTTAATTTTAAAACAGGAATTCTCCAAGTCCAGGATGAATATCGTTTTATGAACAAATAAAAAATCTTTTATTTATACGTGCGTTAAAGTACTGAATTAAGATGAATTGAATTATAGTCAAGCACAAGAATTTATCATATAGATTTAGGTATTCTTCATTTGAGAGGTTGAATTTTATTTTTAGATTTTTAGTTAATGGTTTTATTTTAAATTTTATATTCTCTCTTCATAAAAGAATGAAAATGTTTTGTATAGAGCAGAGGATGGCAACCTTTTAGTTGTGGTGTTCCAAACTAATCTACCAATTTGATTCAAGTTGCCACAAAGTAGGATATTTTTTGCAACAATTCAATTCTTGTGATTCTATATGAATTAAAAAGTTGATTTCAATAATTTATATTTACAGTTTTATTATATTTTAATTTTTCATCCTTTAAACATATTTCTTAACATAAAAATAAACGGCATAAAATGTAGCTATTTCTTCATCAAATAAAATATATTAAAATTGTACATATGTTATGTATTTTTAAACATATTTACTAAAATAAGAAATAGTAACGTGAAATATAAGCATTTCCCTTCATTACAGTAAAATAAAAATTTTAATGCTAACCTATATATCTTGCACCACTCTAGTTTCATATCGCAAAATTAGGAGTATAATGTGCGACTTTCAATTTGAAACGATTTTTTGAACATTCAGTTGTTAAACACTATCTTTGTGGACTCGAAATATTTTTCAAGCAGAAGTAGAAGGCAGAGTACATGCAATTTTCTCTCTTCAAACAATTAAATATCACCAGCAATTACATTCAATTATTAACAAAATAACTGTAAATTTATCTTAAGAGTTTTCTTTCAGAATTTTTCTTAATTCCGTAAATGTCCGAAATTCTGAAGATGTTTGTCAAATAAGGTCCACTACAAATTTATCAACTTTCCACCACTTAAAAATAGACAAAGTAGTTTAGTACCGAGTCCCTTTGAGAATTGTACCACGTGATACACGTGGTGCTCATGTCATAGGTTGCTGAATCAGGATCAGATCTTGGTCTCATTTTAATAAAAGCCAGTAATCCATCAAAACAGAAAAAATACCATATGGTTAACTCTTGATTTATTATTTAAACCTTTACTGGTTGAATACCTTCCAACAATGCCTAACCAGTTTATATAAAATAAACTAAAGTTAAACCAAGTATTTTGAAGCATACTAGAGAATAAACTCTTCAAAAATAGAATTCACACACACTTGTAAAAGAAATAAATATGCAACATCATGAATATTTCAAGATTATGGTCAAACCTTTAAGGATATATTTGCCTTCAGTTTGATGTAAGTAACGACTGAAACCAGTATCAACAAAAAATGAATATTTATGAGAATATGTAGGTGACATAAGATGAAATGGAAAATACTACCGTTTGTATGCGAATAGATGCATATTGATCACCCGGGTACATTTTTCACTGACTTTTGTTTCTCTATAAAGTATCTCCGATTTTTGGCTCCAAATCCATTTTCATCAACTATTTGTATTATTTTCTGAACTTTTTCTGTATCACCTATTTCATACAAATGTAAATAATAAACATTCCAGCATGAAGCTGGTTTCATTCCAAAGTGCAAGTAAAACATTTCTTACATTTGGAAATAAATGATTACTCTTAATCTGCAAAAATTAGTAAAATCTAATTTAGGGGTTCAAAACAGAAACTTCTGAGCTGTGTTTCAAAAATTCAGATGAAAATTGCTTACAAATAGTTTTCAATCTAATTACTTTGAAGTTTTCTAATAACGTTTTTAGAGTTCACTATCTCTTTTTATTTAAGATAATATCAGTAAGGCTGAAGTAATTAATAATTCGTGTTGATATAAGATACTTGTAATCTCTATTAATAAAACGAAGGAAAACGTTTTAAGAAAATAACTCGAGAATTTGAAAAATACTTTGGCAGGAATGCCTTGAAGTATACAGAATTTATTTTGAAGTAGGTGAGACAAAATTTGACCAATAAGTTGTCTTACGACAGCCTTTCAGCTACTATTTAAACACAGTATTTCGTCTAAAAAATAAGAAAAACTTCTATGTTTATATTACAAAGTTTTGTCGTTTTCATTATTTACTTAAGTATAATTTATCATTAAAAGTTCTCAAAATGCGCAGTGGTATTTTATGAAAAGAAGATAAAACGAGTTATACATACATGGTGTTTCCAAACTCGACAGACAAATTCCGAGTGGTGATAGTAGACAAAATGAAAATGACAAATCACCATAGAACATGAGGTCGCAAACCACGTTTAGCCGGAGTAATTCTCAAAAGCACTTATGAAGATAATACATTTATTTGAGGTAAAAGATGTTTACGATAAGAACAATGCAACTCAGAACAACATCAGAATTTCAACAACAAGTGATTGTCACTAGAACTGTTTCTAGTTGCTGCAGCGTAAGTCATAGCACAGCTTACACCGAAGGACAAATGTTTTCCGGACGCGTTCAAGCAAATCCGGTGTGCTTGCGTTGTCAGCTGCAGTGACGACAATCCGTGCCATGAGAGTATTCACTGCAGCCACCGGCGTCTCATACACGAGCGATTTCGGGGTGCCCCCAGAAGATGAAATATAATGGAGTGAGGTCTTGGCAGAGTGGAGGGTAAAGAGCTGGTCCTCAAAATCTAATTTACCTCCAGGGATATGTAGCATGATGGTGATTTTACACAGCAAACGAAAAATCTGCTGGGATTCAAATTAGCACTCGAATACTACGCCCATTTAGAGAACTTGCTCACCGCTTCTACTTTCTCCAGACGAGTGGGAAATTTGGATATGTGAAATTATCTTCAAACTTACTATGGCGCTTCAAATCTTCACATTTGTTTGTCCATTCCCCTCATCAAGCTCATAATCGCGATTTTCCCCGACTATAAACGTGATGTGTTACCCCATGTTTTGTAACTTATCGTCCTCATGCTTTCTACTATCACCCATTTGAATTAGTCGGTCGAATTCGGCAATATCCTGTATATTGGTATTCTAAATAATGTATCACTTTTTGCATATTTCACATCATATAAGAGCACTCTAGTGTTTTGTGTAAATTCTAATTATATATTTACATACTTGTGTGCACATTCTTCAAATATAGTAGTTTATTTGGGTAAGAGATACATTAAAACTCCCTTTTTTTATCTATTAGACGTACAGACTTGACATTTGGCCAACACGTATCTTTGAGTGAGTAGAAATTTGTTATAAAAGGGTTTTGTGGATATCAACTCTCGATGAGGGTACGGGGTCGTTATAGATAAAAATCCCAGTTTTTGAACAATTGCACCTACAGATTTGAAATTTTTCAAGCATATTTCTTTTGTTGAGTAGAAATCTACTGCGGAGGAGTAAAAGATAAATATATTCCTTTTTTGAAATCGAAGTCCTGTCTGTCTTAATTCAAGAGGAGAGGGCCGTTCTTTAAACTTAACAGCTAAATTAAAATACACATGTTTAAGACTGTTTAGAAATAATGTTTAAATTTGAAAGTCCTTCGAGTATTTTAAATTCTAAATTTCGTTGATACAAATTGTTAAAAAGTCGAAAAATGATGTGGTTAGCGAATATAAAAGGAATCAAATATATATCACAAAATCTATTTTAAGCATGGAACAAAAGAAGTCCTTGAGATTTAGGACAGTGTTTAACCCCTTAACCGTGATATATAATTCACAGAAAAATGGACCAAAAATGTAAAAATTTTTTGGCTGTTTAATTTAGTTCTTTATATTATTATAAAAGTTAGAAAATGGTTTTTTATTACGAAAATAAAATTTTAAATGCAATAACTACTATATTTATCTCATATTTTTACATACACATAAAAAAATAATGGATTACACACACATTTTATTCAATTAGAGCAAATTAAAGAAAATTTTGAAGTTAAATATAACATAATTAGTATAATGTAATACAAAAATACAATAATATGATTTTCAATACATACAGTACAAATCTTTCACAATATGGTCAGTGGCGTAACGGAGAGCATTTAGGCCTTCCTGCAAAGTCAGGTTTGGGGCCCCCATTAGGATTTTGCAAAGGCTTTTACACAGTCAGGATTTACACAGTCAGGCTTTAAGGCCCCCTAGAACCCTGGGCCCCCCAACGATACGGGGTGTACGTTACGCCACTGAGTATGGTACGTCCCAAAACACGGTACTACACACAAGCCCATATCGCACTCATATTAACTAGTATCTCTCGTCTTACCACTAATGTTACCTATTAGGAATATAGTAATTTAAGTATCCTAAAGCAGAAACTTACTCAGCTCGGGATTTGCAAAACAGAAACGTTAATTTTTATCCTGCTCTAAGTTACAGTTCAGGCATCACAAATACTGTATGTAGTAGTTGCCCGAACTGTATTCGGACGACACGGGCAAGTGATAGCTTCAGATAATCATTAGAAATGTTTATTTTAAATTATTTAACATGCAAAAACTAACCTGTAACTATAATTCTTGCAGGATTGGAACTGGCCACTGACAGACCTGTCAGCCTATGCTTAGTGCGACAGCTAAAGCTACTGAGGGCGTCACTTTGTTGAACGTGTCTCACGTGAAGCTCTCCTGATGGAAATATGCTGTATCGACCTAAAATAGAAAAAATGAAAATTTCACATCTATAAATCATATGTTTTTCAATTCTACTATGACTCACGCTCTCTATATATTTATTTACTTATCTTGCTGGAATTTTCAATCGTTAATAAAATATATTTTAAAGCTCTCAATTGAGCTGAAATTTTATATATATGATGATTTTGGATGCCAATACAGTAATTTAATTATAATTAATAATAATTAATTTATTAAAACTAATTATTTAAAGAATTACAAATACAGCCACGTTGGCATCATTTTTGGCGACTTAGCGACCCTTTTGGCGGCTTGAGTCAAAACTTGAAAAAATGTTTCTTTCTCACTTTTTAAAGCATTCAGTGTTGAACTGAAATTTTGTGTATACGATTGTTTTGGATGGCAATACGATGCTTTAATGATAATTAATAAAATTTAATTACCACTTAATGCTGTGATTCTGTCCTATGTATATACATATGTATATTAATTGTAACTATTTAATAAAAAGTAGCTAAAATAAAATTTTTCTTTATTGATCTAAGTAGGAATTGACTTAATTTTTTTTTTGTATTACTTGTTTGTATTAAAAAAACACACACAATTGTTAATGTAACACACAAAGCTCTTTTAAACTGCTTTGGGGCAACACAGTTAAAGTATCCGACTGCTTGTAACAACGTTTTGTTAAAAAAATGATCATACGGGGAATTTTGGGGTTTTTATATTTATTTAGTACATCTTAAGAAAAATGTGTTAAAATTAAGGAGAGAAAATATATTATTGCTTCTAAATTGGGAAAAAATTGGTAAAAATTTACAAAAATTGCATAAACGGGGCCCATTCCTTATAAAAAGTTTGTGAACAAATTTTAAATTTTTCGATTTTGATGTACTGTTTGCTATTTATTTTTGAAATGACCCTACAAAATAAGAGATATTTTAATTTTTTCAAAAACTACAGCACTTTATTTTAGTTATTATCTGAAATTGTTTAAAAAATATCAGTGATTATATTCACATAAGAGACTGTAAATTTTGTAATAAAACAGTGATTGATAAATCTGAAGGTTAAAACACTTCTACTATTAAACAGAATATACACAAAAAATTCAGTTAATTATTTTCAAAACTGTTTCAGCCATCACTGTCCCTGTTTGGGGATTTAAAAAAGCACATACATTTCGAGTCAAATGCATTTTAAAGAGTGACATTTTGCTTAAAGTCGGGGAATCTGCTTTTATTAAAACAGTTGTAGTTTCTGTTCTAGAGAACGAAAAATAATAAACTTGGTATTTTTATAAAGCGAATACGATGGCCTATAAAACAAAATCGTAAAAGCAAAATTGTAAGTTTTGGTAAAATTCACAATTTTAGGATAGTCGCATACTTTAAGAGTTCTCAGGAGTGTTAAATTTCTCTAGAGGGCTGAAAATATAAACAATTTACAAACAGGTATAATTCTTTTAAATTTAAATTAAATAATTCGAATCTTATACATATTATTTATAAAGGAATGAGGCTTCCGAAAAGTGTAAAATGTTTAAAATATAACCATAATTTTAAAAATTGTAAGCATATGAAAATAAGAAACATTTCCATAAGAAATCGTAATTAAATTTTACGTTGTGCATGCTATTTTCTAAAATAGTCGCTTTAATTACTAGCTGTAAATTGATATATAAAGTTAAATGTATTATTATTACACTGTAGTAATTTTATATTAATTAATAGAATAATAAGTTATATTTTTTAAAAAATAAAAAATAATATTTTCAAATTTTTAAAAAAAATTCAATATTTTTCAAATATTTTGAAATATACATACACAAAAGATATATTATTCTTAAATGATGTAGGGTTTAAAGAGTATGATACATTTTCCGATTCTGTAAAGTTTTATACATCAGAGGTTTCTATTTTAGAAAATAGCTTGCGCAATGCAAAATTATTTAATATTTATTACAGAATTTTCATATGCTTATAATTTTTTAAAACTATTATATTTTAAACATTTTATACTTTTTTTAAATGCCATTTCTTTTTAAATAACGTATAAGAGATTCGAATTATTTAATTTAAATTTAAAAGAGTTATACCTGTTTGAAGATTTGTATATATTTTCAACCCTCTGGAGAAATTCAACACCCCTGAGAATTCTTAAGAATAAAGATGTTTTTATTTTATACTCAGTCAATCTTGGAACGATGATTATTATATGAAAGTAAGACGATTGAGGGAATGTTCATTGACATCGTCCTAAAAAGCAGCATGAAGGTTGTTAGTGATGGACCTCATAATTCTGAACCAAGGTCAAGTGGCAAAGATGACACCTGAGCTAGTACCACACCAACTAAAGGACTTTGAGCCCCGACCAATGTAACATGCATCAGCCTCTCCGCAAGAACAACTTTCAGTGGTAATATGCTGCAATTCATGATATGCCAGCCACGAAATTGTGATTTTACCCAATAGTATATGGGGTTACTTGAAAAACAATGAAGGAATTACACTAATATTTCGAACGTTTATACATACGGTCATAAGTTATTGGCGATAGCTAATATGTTATAATGGTCTCACACACGCAAGGGAGGACGAAACACACCAATGTAGTTCTAGACTAACTTCTTAGGATTTAAACGACGAGTTAGGAAAATCAATTCTTTAACCCTTTATCTACCTCATTATGATTTACTGTATTTTTTTTCATGCAATATTTTGTTTTGGATTACACCATTGAAAATTAAGGGATATACATAAACAAAATACACAAATTTGGGAAATTTAATCCGTTTGAGCATTGCTTCTTAAAGTTGCAATATTCGTGACCCAATATT
>BMAV01018141.1:91836-109642 GCA_019973955.1 Trichonephila inaurata madagascariensis
TCTAATAATCATGCTCCATAAATTTAACATGGGATCAAAGCGGTTAACTGGTAGTTTACCTTTTGAATAACTTCTAAAGGAAGTTCCCGATAAGTTACTTCCTGCGAACCTAACCAGTGACATAAATTAATAGAAAATTAAGGTCAGCAGTTTCCGGAAAAATATGATTTATTACTCAGGATACATATCTGCGTGCTGTCAAAACAACTTTCTGATAATATGGGAAAGAGTATAATGTCTTTTTCTAAATTGTTTTGCATTTGGAAATGATTGTTTAAGAAATTGTTTGAATGCATGTACATTGAATTCATCTTTAAAATCATACTTTTCAAGCGAAATTAATTTTTAATCATTGTCATAGTGTAGATTTCAGCGGAGCTCTTTTTCTGGATCACATTCATCACTATTTTACAATAAACCTGGTGATGGTTTATAGACAGAAAAATTGTATTTTATAAGCTATTTTACTTGTTTGCTTGTTTTTGTTTTGTTTTTTTTTAAAAAAAAAAAAAAAAAAACTTTTTTTTTTATATATTTTTGGTCATTATAATGCTTAATAATTAAAAAAAATGTATTTTATATAATGTAAACACTGTTTTAAAGTATGAACGTCACACTGGTTTAAAGATGATGTCAGTATTTCAGATTTCCGTGATGATGTTAGTATTTTAGACTTTCATGATGATGCCAGTATTTCGAAAGTCATTGCTAAGATAGTATTTGATGTGTTTTAATATCGAGAGAGGAGCTTTTAATTTATTGTTTAAAAAATATTGTGGTTATATAAATCAGAAAAGTATTTTTTTAAAAAAATAATTTTGCATAATTTTAAGGCATTTTAATGAATTTTCCTGTTTCGAACGTTTAAATATAAATACTTTTTAAGCTTTTTAAGTATTTCCACACTTATTATAACAATTTTAATTTCATTTTATGGAGATTTAACTTAATTTCTAATTATACATTGGGCGTACACAAGTAAATGTCCCTACTTATTGATGAACAACATGATTGTACTTTTTTTCTCTTAAGGTAACCGACTACTTGCAACAACATATTTTTTTTTAAAAAAAATGGAGATATGAATTTTTTTTATGATGTTTAGACTTGTTTAGTATAATTTAAGAAAAAAAATGCTAAAATTGAGAAGAGAAAAATAAACTATTATTTATAAAATGGGAAAAAATTGGTAAAAATTCACAAAAAAATTACTAAATGCAGCCCACTCTATATGCAAAAGGTTTATGAAAAAATTCTCAATTTCTCAATTTTGATGTGCTACTTTGTTATTCATACTTGAAACGACTTTCAGGATAAGAGATTTTTTAATTTTTACAAAATCTTGTGCACTTTATCTTGACCATTAAATGGAATTGCTTTAAAAAATCAGTGACTATATTAACTTAAGGGACTGTAATTTTTTTTAATAAAACAGTGATTGTGATAAATCTGAAGGTTAAACAAATTCTACTATTAAACAGAAGGTACACAAAAAAATTCAGTTAATTATTTTCAAAACTTTTGAGCGATCGCTGTCCTCTTTGAGTATTAAAAAAAAAAAAACATTTTGAGTAAAACGCATCTTAAAGTATGACATCTTGTTTAAAGAAGTGGAAACTGCGTTTAATAAAACACTTGTAGTTTTTGTTCTAGTGAATGGAAAATAATAAATTTGGTATTTTTATAAGGCTAATAAGAGGGCATAGAAAATAATATCATAAAAAAATTGTAAATTTTTTGGCACATTTCAGTATTTTAAGATAGTTGTGTGGTTACCTTAATAGTCCTACAAAGTTGGAAAATTCATTTATATATGCCAGATATAATTGCATTAATATATAAACAGTAGCAATTTTATAAAACAGTTTAAGATTGATCAGCAAAAAATATATTTTAGCAACTAATATATAACGAGAAGTTCACATAAATGCTCATATATGAGCTCATATAAAATTTAAAACAATGTTTCTCAAGTGAGACGAATAACACATACATATATATACTAAGTAAGTACCGAATATTCGTTAATATAAGCCTAGCCGTATATAAGACAAGAACAAATTAGACAAAAAAAAAAAAATTCTTAAAAAAAATAGGCAAAATTTGAAGCCCATATATAACCAAATTGAAGAAAACTCTGCACTTTTCACGTACGTCACCAAGAGGGTGAAAATGTTGGCAGCGGGTGTAATATTTTCCAATTAAATTGCTGTTGAGTAAAATGCAAGACAGCATTAACAAGAGTTTCATTTCTGGTAAACCTTTCTGAGACTAACAATTTTTTTCCGCATTTATTTGTTATCTTGTACTCTATCGGTGCTGGTAATTATTTCTGCTCCACTTTTTTGTTGCACTTGTTGCATAATGGTCTTATGCATTCAAGCATATCTGTGAGCGAATGTGATTTTTAAAAATTATTTGAAAAGTTGGATTCGGACATTGATTTAGAAGGATTTTTGTGAATATTTTTTTTCTTCTCTCAGAATAAAAGGTTTGCTCAAAACACGCAGAAAGTTAAAATATTAAAAATTATTTTGCTCAGAGCTAGTATAAAATATGTTTAAATAAAAGTCCTATATTACATCTTTTCAGAGTCGTGAATCCACATATACCTTAATTTAAGTTTAAAAAGTTCCAAAATGTTTGGCTTAAAAGCTGAAATATACGGTAATAAAAACTGATTCACTACTCTGGTGTGTCTACACAAAAGATTCCAATGTCACAAGAATAATAATGTTTTTTTTTTTTTGCTTTAGAAAATGTCGAGGTATGGATATTTCTAGTTAAGTCAGTGAAGTATTTAAATTTGGGAATGCCCCCCGATTCAATTACAACACTATTCGACCGTCCTAGACGTTTAGTTTATTGTTAATGATGCAAGATAACCTCTAATCTTTTGGGTTCATACAGCGTCCAAATCTGTATTTCTCGCGCTAGATGGTAAATTAGATATAATTTTAGTAAACTCCATTGCGGTTTGCAGATTCCTCTGACGTAATTCTGCTGTTGGATGACAAAATTTTATAATGTTGTGTTAAGGGAAAAACTGAAAATTGGATAAAAATGATTATATTAATATGAGTTAAAATATAATTTTTGAATGCTCTAATAATGTTATCTACAATCTACAGAGCGCAATCAGATGCATCTGTTCTTATTTTCAATCACGCAGAACATAAACCATAAAAGACTAGTGAAATTCCTTATCACAGAGTGACAACTCTACGAGGGGGGGGGGGGGCACCAGCATATTGAAAAGTCGAAAATAAAAAAATTTTTTATTTACTGAAAGAATACCAACAAAATACATTCTGACATAATAAAATATAAAATTATATTTACACTGATATGTTATACGTATAAATGTACCAGTGCAACTCAATGTATTTGATAGTTAATTTAACAATACTAAGATAAAAACAAGTTTAATAATTACCAGTGACCCCATGGAATTATCATATATAAAATTATATACAGAAATTAATATTGATAGTTTGTAAGCTTTATAATTAATCCCTGAATTGCCGATTGAAAGTTTTGCGATTCGCTTCCCACAATTCCAACCATTTTCCAAGGAGGTATGTGTATGTGATGTATTGAGGGAAGGAATAAAGAAGCAAATAATCTGAAATAAGTAAATCCTTCGCAAACATTGTCCAGGTTCTTTTATTGTATTCCAAAGCGTTCGGAATAATTTTATGGGTAGCACTGCACAGAAAAGATCGTATTTCGGATAGACTTATATATACGTCTTTGGCAATTAATGTTTTGACTGAGCGAGGCGTTTATATACGCTAGTGGCACTTAAGAGGTTAAAGTAGTATGGTAGTTCTAGCATTAAAGTATGGTATTATTCAATTCAATACATTGTTATTATATGATTAGTGGGGCGCTATGAAAATTATGATTAAATATTGGATCGCGAATATTGAAACTTTGAGAAGCACTGCCCTATAGCATTGTGTGATGCCACTACCCACATTGAAGGCATGCAATATTATATGACTGCCCAGTAAGATGCCACCACAGATAAAGCTTCCTCTATCACCGATTTGGCCAATTTCATATGCGTTGGTGGAATGATAACGAAATCTTCTCTTTAGATGAACACTCTTCGACAGCCTGTGTATGTGCTGAATTTCAACTCACTAGTGAAAAAAATATACTAGTATTATTGTTTTCAAGAAAGGTAGGTCCGGCTCCACGAGAAATGTGCCTTCCGTGTTCGGAGGGTGACACCGGGTGTAAAAAGCCTTCTCTGCTAGACGTCTTTAAACTGTTTGCCTGAAAAATATTTTTTCTATGCAGCAGCTAGATCACTAAAAGGTTCTGTAGGCTGTTGCCTGCCTATGTTAACGTGTACATAACTCCAATAAACGATCCTGTGCAAATATGGCTGCTTTTGGGTCATCTTATTTATGCTTCCTGGTGAGTATTACATGTTTGAAACTGATTCCACAGATGGCGTAACTTTCTTTGCCATTTGTACAATTGTAACTACTTTGCTTAAAACTGTTCAACTTCAAGCCTTAGGTCAATTCTTAATCTCTTTTAGTCCTCTAAATATCATGAGAACTGATTCTCACTGCAAAAAATAACCCTGTTAGTTTTAACATAATTTTCTAAACACTGCAGGCAAAATTCTCAGATGCCTAAATGGTCAGATTCCATGTTATTCCATTAAAATAACGCTAAGTATCATTTGTTGAAAACTGGAGGCTAATATTGTGCAGCTTGGTCATCGAAATGTGTGTTACGAATTAATTCAATTTTTCTGATGTCAGTTTTTAACTGTTGTAAAAAACGTACTCCTGACATTATGTTTTGACCCTAGTTTATATGTATTTGCCCTTAATTCAACTTTGCTCGATGGATGCGCTCCAGTAGAATACATTTAAAAAATCAGCGCGAAAAAAGACATATTGCATGTAGGAAAAAATAGAAGATTGGTTCAATTATCAAAAAATTGATAAAAACAATATGATATATCATGAGTTATTCTTTTTCTTTGATGCTACTTAATTTTCATTTTGACATTAATTTTTACTTCCATTTTCTAAGAATACTAAAAGTTTGTTTAAGCTTATAATTTTAGTATGCATATGCATTTTCGGATAGTAATAAACATTCCAGAAAAATAATCTGAAATGTTTATTTTGTCTTAATTTTATTTTCTGAAATATCTTCAGATAATTGTTTTCAAATTATAGTAAAGTTCACTAATACAATAAAGTGTACAATAAGTTTTTTTTTGTTAAAAAAATAATCTTTTTATGAAATGAGACCCCTAAGCCTTTAAACTTTAATGTGAAATCTATGAGAAACATTTTGTTTGATAGAATATAAAGTCAACTTTATAAATCATAAAAAATGTCCGACAATTTGACATTTGTTTAAAAAACATGTCTGTTATTTTTAACGATAAGAACTTGGTCTTTTTATAATAAATGTCTTTAGTTCTCTTTCTAAATAGAAAAGAACTCGTTCATTCGAAAAACTTGCTCTTTTCCTTTTCAATTTGAACAGATTCAATTATTCTTTACATCTAGCATCAATTATCAGATTTAACAGCTTTTGAAAGAATTCATTTGGCCTCTAAAGAATGCATTGAATATATTTAAGTTTATCTGATATCCTTTTTTTATTTCAACAATTACGAAATTATTTTTCTCGTGATACTTTTTTCTATTAAAAGGTAGTTAATTGTGCAATTGAAAAGAGAATGAGCAGTTTTGCAAAAGGCAATTAAATATATAAATTTCTGAACTGAACAGAATTTTTTTTTAGTATAGAGATTAAGAGATGTTTCGTATAATAAATAGAATGGTTTATTTAAATTTTTAACGTAAATGACAGTGCAAAGACCTCAGCAATGAAATGTGCACTATCCATAATTTTTAGGATATATAGCTAATTGATCAATCAAAATTATACTAAAGTAAATTGAAAAAAAGGGGCATATAAAATATACAAATCATTTCTGGCCTCTTTGTTAGTTATATATTATATTTTAAATTAATTGTATGCTCTAAGCGTAAGTTTGTAAAATTGTAAAAATACAATAAATAAATAATACAATTTTTTTTTTTTTTTTTGAAAAATTTTGGAGAATTTAGTAAAATTTTTTTGGTTTTTTTTATGAAAACTGATCGTCAGAAAAAGAAAATATCTTGACATCTTTCAATGGGAATATAGACAATGACATTGTTTATTTCAATGAGAATATTTCTCATTCAAAATAAATATATACAAAGGTCTAGATATCTTTCTTTTCCTGCCAATAAATACAAAAAAATTAGTCATGTAGTCAGTTATGTATTTCAAATAACTTTTCAAATACATTTAGATGTAACTATTGGAATCCACATAATTACATGTACTTTTAATGCTTTGTTTATTTATTTACTTATTGAGAGAACAACACACACACAATTCAGTTGCCTCCTTCTTATAAATTGAGTAAAAATCGAATAAGTTGGTTTGCTTAGTTGTCACTGGCTATGTGTCCAATGCTATAATTATGTGGCTGTCATGACCATGAACTATACTTTCAAGCATTATACAGGATGATTTGCTACCAGACCGACAACTTTGTAGGGTGTGTAGGGGTTACAGAAACGACTCAGAATTACATAGGAATGCAGGGTCGTAAATGCCGTAGTGTCGAGCTATGGTGAAAAGAAGCAGAGAAAAAAAGATGAGAAACAGCAACACATTGAAGGAACAGAAAACATTTTTGAAGGGTTGTACAACAGGTGTTCGAAATTATGAAGAGAGTGATGTTGCATATAACTCCTTACGAACTGAAAGACTCTTGGCATGCCATTTACCCTACCGGCAGCTACAGATATTCGAGTGATAAGGTCTTCAATTGAAGGAACGGGCGTCTTATATGCCAAAAATAAATAAAAAATGTTACGTAGAACGCCACTCGATAGAAATAAAACTTCTTTGGCGACGTTGGCCGTAAATGCAGGAATACATATAATATGAAATTGCTCGGAGAACTTATTTTTATCAAATAAAATTCAAACTTCATTTGTTGTATGAAAATAATATTTTTATTCAATTTTCTACATCATCATTTTCCAAGAAAGAAACAATAGGTTTGTGGTAACTGAAGTAGGATATGAAAATCCTCGATTGTAGTCGATCTAGAAAACGTGAGAAAACTGCATCAATCGTTGTACCGTATCTTGTTGCTTCTTCTACAGCATCAGTATTTATTGTCAAATTCAGTGTCCGTTTCAAGAATTCAATGAGTGGCTTTGCCTCTTCTGAAGCAAAATTAACATTAAGCTCTCCAATTAAAATAATCAGCTTTGTAGCATGCTTTAATTTCTTTTAAATTAAGTCCCGGTAAAATATTTTGTAAAATATTTTTATGAACGGCAACAGGCTTTCTCAAATCATTTCTAAACCATAATATATCACAAATTGAACAGCCGTGACCAAAATGATTATCTACGAATCGATTTTGAAACTCTTTGTGGGCATTTTTATGGGAATCATAGTCTTTGTAACTCAAGATAGAATTTATTATCGATTCACATGCATCAGTTCCAACGAGCACTATACTTGTTGAGGGCTCTATAGCTGATAGCAAAGGGTGGTTCACAAAGTTCGTATTAATCTGTGCTGTCATTAGAAGAGTCTCAATGGCATTCTTATCCCTTAAACTCGGCATTAAGAGATGGAAAAATATAACATATTTCGCAATGTTTTTTTCAGTGCTCGATATTCTATTATGCACTCTGATGGAGATTTGGAAGTAGCACTTGATGAATTTTCACTATTTTTCTAGGTTTTTTTGTCAATTTTTCGACTAGACTTGCTGCCAGATTTTCCTTTTTCATTCATTAAACTCCTTTCCTTTTGGGGCATTTGATTAAGGCATTCTGACTAGAATTAATAATAATTCAACACAAATGAAAGTTAAAAAAAAAAAAAAATTAGCCGCTGAACACATCACCTTGTAGTCAACAATATTTCAAATAGGCACGCTTTTGCTGCTAGAACTATTTTGTCTACACCGTAATGCACACACTGCCACTCATATAACCGTTGATAGATGTTCCCGGGTCTGGGGGAAAGGACCCCCACTCAGAAGGTAGGCAATCACCCAACTTTTTCACGGATATGACGTAAGTCACATGGTAGGCCCACTCCCCCTTTTCGCTAATGCTCGCTATCTCTTCCCCATGACGACGATTCTGGGGGATGGGGGGTGACCACTTCTGTCCGCTTTTTCACCCTAACGCAAAACTAAGCAAATTTCTCATTCACTCTCGAGCCCAAAGAAATTTCACTTCGAAACTATCTTCCAAGTTATTCAACAATTGTGCCACAGTTAGTGCGAAGTTTATTAACCACGGAGAATCGTAATATTGCAACTTACAGCGCCATCTATTGTTGAACTTTGGAATTTTATCCGATGCCATACCTGGCAAAACTAGCAAACTGCATACCTGCAAAACTGGGCAAATTTCTCATTAATTCTCGAGCCCAAAGTAGTTTAACTTGAAGAAACCAGGTAACTCGTGAAAGAGCCAGTCTCACGTAACATACCGTTCACACTTGCAAAGGTCGTGTAATGTGAAGCACGCCTGTTCGGGTAACGTTCCTGGTACAACCACCGAACGGTCCCTATCTCCATACAATATCAGCATGTTGGAAGTTTCTTGTTTGAAAACGAGTTTATCCGACTATCTCAGGAAACGAATCGCAAATGATGATTTCCAGCAGAATCGGAGTCCACAAAACCTTCCATTTATCGCCATCTACGGCAAGACTACCTGGAGGAATCTTCAAAACGTCAGGAATTCCATGCAGCTTCGCTGTCAGACTTACTTTACGACTTCTAGTAGTAATTTCACACATCTATTGCAGTACAACCATTTAATAAAATGTTTTATGTTCCTTTAATGCATCGTTGTCTCTGTTCTTTATCTCTTCTTCTTTTTGCCATTGCTTGCAACTACGGCATTTGCGATCCTGCATTCCTAAGTAATTCCGAGTCATCTTTGTAACCCCTACACAACCTACAAGTTTTTCATCTGGTGGCAAATACCCCTGTATACATTAAAAAGAGTGACAAAATATTTTTAGAATCCGATTCAAAATCTTTTTGAGTTCTTTATAAGACTTCGAAATGTGCGTATATTTGCTCTTTGCACATATTCAAAACACTCCTTTAAATTCTATAGTTATTTTATTCTTCCTTCATTTGAAAAGGGACCTGTGAAATCGTTAGAAATAAATGTCAGTAATAAAAAACCTTTCATTTACTGCATGAAAAGTTATTTTTTGCTTTAGTATACCTCTTTTTACATTTATTGAATGTTTCATAAATTGCAAAAATAATATGTTTATTTTGATAAACTATTTATCACATGGACAACATTCTAATGAAATGTTAATCAAATAAAATTATGTGTACATAGAGAATAACAAAAAATAGTCAATTGATGATTTGTTAATGTTAAATAGAAATACGAGTTTTCAATTCAAAAGGTAATATTATTTGTTTAAAAAAAATTTCAATAAAAAAAGATGTCTCATATAAGTTAACAAAACTGTAAAGATATTTCATGGCGTCATTGGAGAAATCTACAAAAAGTAAAAATACTTAGCGCCAATGAGCTCCAAAAGAATTTTTTTTCATGTGAGATATCCTGTTTTATGCAGTTCAGAAATATCTTATTTCATTTACTAAGTACTTTATGATTTAGTGTACATTGAAATATTTTCTAGAAACCCGTTAAAAAGAAGTGTTTCGAATTAAAAATTTTAAGGAAAGAGAATGAATGTGTAAAGAGTCAAAATACCTTCTGCATAAAACCAGAGAAGTTTTATATAAGACTAATACATGAAATAGGTTTGTTTATAAAAAAAAAATACCTTATCAAATTTCAAGATTTTGGGTGTTTTTCTTTTCTTTTTTTTTATTTGGCAGTAATTGTATTTAATTATATAAATAAATCTGATGATACTTATGAGTTTCATTATTTAACTTGTATGGAAGACCGGGGTAGTTTTATGGTCTTGGTCAGGAGCTCATAGGTGGCCGCGCTAGCCTAGTGGTCAAAGTAACGAACTCGTGGCTGGTATGTTATGAGGTCGAGCCCAGTAGCCTCTGAAGACCCGTCGTGTAGGGGAGCGATGCATGTTAAATCTGTCGAGAGCTCAAGCATCCTACCATTGGTGTGGTATGGTAGTTAGGAGAGATGGATGCCAGCTCAGGTGATATCCTCGTCACTTGACCATGTTGACAATCACGAGGTTTGTCGCCAAAAGTCCCCGCGTAGCTGAACAATGTGACGTTAATATTCATGCATTCACTCAGGAACTCATAGCCACCGTGTCACGTGTTCGACTCCTGGTGCCACTGAAGATGCACATTGTTAAGACTTAAGTCCTCTTGTTGGTGTGGTGTGGTAGTTTGGATCCTCGTCAACTGGCCGCAGCTTAAAATTATCACACTTTCGTGTTTATTTCAAATACAACGTTAGTAAGCATTCACTCTATTACTCAATCAGTTGTCACAGACTGGAATGTGATGCCATCTAACGTTCGATGTAAAAGTTTCCAGTGTTCGAAAGTGTTTTGTTTGAAGGAGGGGGAGGATCAAGATATATAATCTACGCACATAAGCAAGAATATATATATATTCACTCCCTCACTGGAAACCATAAAAAATGGCCATTAATTCCGTCAATCCTTGGTTTTTTAACCAGGACATTATTTTCAATTTTACACACTTTGTAAATGAGATATTCTATGAATTCGTAATTTTTTCATTTACGTAAAGTAAAAAGCAAACGCATATGCTGAAAAAGTGAAATTTTTTTAAACTGTAATCCTGAATAAGATTATTTCAAAATATTTCAAATTATATGTTTCAGAAATTTATGTTCATGTTGTCGATAACTTCCACAAATATCTACCCCCATAAATAACCTTCCTTCATATTTCTTTATACTTGTCTTGGTGTTCGTATTCCAACATGTTCTGATGGGGACGCTCATTTTGGATTTCTATCTGAGTGCATTTTTCCTCATAACTTTTAAATTTATCTCTAAATGACTATTCAAAATATGAACTTTAAGGGACATCCTGCACCAAACTATGCCGTAGTTCTTTAAAAGAGTTTTAACCTGTTCCACACAACTTTTTGATTTAAGATTCCTCAAGAAGCCTCTAACCCAGCGTTTCTCAAACTTTGGGACGCACCCCCTTCGGGAGGGCAAAAAAATTGAAAAGTTTAAAAGCAAAAGATTATTTAAAAAATTTATTAAATTACTGAAAGTAAACAAACAAAATACATTCTGACATAATAAAAAATAAAACACAAATTAACATTGATGTAATACATTTATAAATGTATCAGTACTGCACAACGTATTTTATAATTAATTTAACAATGCTAAGTTAAGAACAAGTTTAAAAATTACCAGTGACTCCATGAGCTTTGTCATTTATAAAATTATATACAAAAATTAACCTTTATCTTGATAATTTGTACGGGTTATAATTTCTCCCTTTTTTGCCGATTGCATGATTTGTGATTCATTCCCCAATGCCACCGTTTTCCACGGGGGCGCGGGTTGGGGAGGTTGGGGGGTGGGGGGAGAAAATGATTTTTTTTCAATGGGGTTGCTGATTGGTATTTTAATGGAATAAATAAGCAAATCCTCTGAAATAAGTGAATCCTTCGCAAACACTGTCAGGGTCTTTTTATAGTATTCCGAAACCATCGAAATAATTTTATGAACAGCAGTGCACAGAAAAGATCGTACTTCGCCAAGACGTATATATACGTTCAGGGCAATTAACGCTTTGGCTGAGAGAGACGTTTATATATGCCGGTGGCACTTAAGAGGTTAGTCATATTGTAGCTTTAGCGTCAAACTATAGTACTATTGTATTGAATACATTGTTACTTTATGGAGGGGGCGATGGCAATTATGATTGAATATTGAGTTTCAAATATTGAAACTTTGAGAAGCACTGTTCTAACCACTCACAGAGAAAACTGTTTCAAACCCTTTTTCATCTTCATAGAGCTCCTTGAGAAATTTTTCGCACTCTAGAAATTTCTTTTTCTTTCAACCGACTTAGTCACCGGCTTTGATTTTGTCTTAAATAGCTCAGAAAAGAAATCTTCAAGGTACTTCAAAGTTGTTGTTGTCATATGTAAAATTCTGAACAACTTGTTTGATTAAGGCTAATTTAATATGCAATGTTGGAATTAATATTTTTTGTGGGTCTTACACTAGACTTCACTTGATGTTTTGGTAGTTACGTATTATGAGAAAAAATCAACGTTCAAGATAAGTTGGCAACCTCGATTTTGTATGCGTCTTAAGGGCTGAGTTGGCAACTATCTGCTTCGTTTCATGTAATGTCGCCAATACGGTGGCGATAATATGTAAGTATCGATTTTTTTCCCCCATAAACAACCTGTTCCTTGTTCAACCACTTGCGTTGTAGAGAATTTTGGTGTTTCTGCTATCCCAAAGGTAAATACATCATGAACGCTTTTGGAAAAACAGCCTTGGGAACTTGATAGAAATCCTATTAATTTGAAATCAATAATTTCTAATACATTTTCAGCATTTGTCTGATAATTAGTTATAGTTGTTTGATAGTATGTCTTAACACCCTTTATAAAAATGTGCTTGATCTGTTAGAATACTATCTAAAAAAATGCAGAGAAAATTATGGATTGCATTAGTATCAAATGCAATTAAATAAATCACACTTACTTGATTTTGATGTTGCATCCACTTTTTCCATTGGCTCCTTGATCCATGCTTCCACTATCACGTAATCCTTCACAAATCCAGGAACGTGGCATTTAAGGACTGCCGTATTTCCTTTGAGGACGAATTCATCGTGCATCTCTACAGCATATCTTTGTGGCATGACTGAAAGGGAAAATAGTTATCAGTTAAACACTGCCGTGGTTGGATACATTGCATAATAAGATATATGATTTCATTATTAACAGCTTATTATTTTCATAAAAAATACAATCGCAAACAAATTTCTATCCAAGTTTCAGAATTTCATACGGAGTATTGTGAATGTAGGGGAAATTAAATAAAAAAAATTGTATTTCTAAAATTTTTTTAGTATAAAGATATAAAACGTTACAGATGTGCTGAAAGATAAAATATTTTTATTTATAAAAGAAGTGTATTATATGGAAAATAAGCTCGAAAATATATCTTGAGACTATATATAATGTAAACAAGATCTCCTAATACTTAAACGAATTTCACTTTTTACTATAAAAATTTGCACACCTAGAAAGAGTTGTCACAATAAATATGAATTTTACATAAATAAGTACAACGTTGTTGTGAGTAAGAGATTTAAAAAACAAAGCAAAATTTTCGTTTATTGTAGAAAAAAGTTACAGGGAAATGGAAATTTTAGTACCATGTTGGGTCATCTCTAGTATGAATGCTTGATGTGATAGGCAGGGATTGTGCAATATCGGATCAAAAGTTCAATATCAGTATTCGGTATTTTTTAGATCTTAATATCGGGATAAAGGTCTTAATACCGGTAGCAGAAATTTTAGAAAAAGAAAGAAAACACAGGTGTTTCTTTGTTTATAATTGCCAGTTTTGATAGATAGTGTCAATATCGCAAAAGAAAAAAAAATGGAACTTATAAATTATAACAGTATATAAGGAATCACAAAAAAGTAAAGGAACATTTTATTTATTTAAATCACAAAAAAAAGTGTACATATCACTTTTCATCTGCGGTACTATAACAAATTTTTGAAATGTGAACTTAAAAGAATCACAATGTACTGTCATAATGCGTCAATAGTACTGTCATTAAGCATGCAACGTAATTTGGTGCAAAAATTACCGATGTCGAGAACGCTCTTTCGGAATCTACACTAGTTCGTAGTACTGTTGGCAATGCATGATATATTTTTTTAGTATTTACCTCTAGGTCCCTCATTTTCAATTAAATCGATTTCTCGTCTTAGGGTTTTGGATACAGCTGTTTTCTGTATTGCATTTTGGTTTGTTGATATTTTTTTAGTTATTGCTAGTTCTAATTTTTGTTCAAACGATATTTTCTTTTTCACTGTCAACATTAGTGTCATCATCATCTTCTATAAAACTACGTATTGGTTCACGTATTTTATCACTTAATTGTACGATGCAAGTTTATATTCAAAGTCTAATTAATTTCGCTCGTTAGGGACACATAAAAACAAAAAAAAGGAATACTATTTTGCTATCTTGGCGATGCCTTAACATATAGCTTAGACAATTTAAAACATTTCTTGTAAATACCGAAAAACGGTATTTAAAACTTGTGAATACCGTTATTACAAAATTGTACAAATGGCTCGCGTAATACCGGTATTCCGTATCCCGGTATATCGGTATTGCAATCCCTAGTGATAGGGCAGAGCATTGAGGCATACAATCCCGTATGATGACATGTGACATCTTGTTCCACTGTTGCTATAAACTAGGCCTCTAACTCAAGGGAACTCATTGGCCGTAGAACTTTTCGTTCTAAATAATCCCAGATATGCTGGATCGGTGACGAATCTGGGGTTTAAGCAGGTCAGGGAAGTGCCAAAATGTGGTGCAGTCCAACGAAACCCTTGCTGTGTGTATGCGCTCATTGCTCTAGTGAAAAATGGCTCCTTGGAGCCCTACCACGAATGACAACACACGTGACTGAAGAACGTCACGAACATACCTTTGGGCTTTCATGGTACAATGGATCAATATTGGGTGTGAAATTGTGACGTATGCAATGGCACACCGTACCATCTCACTGTATGATGTCTTACGACATCTCATTCTATAGATGCTGTAACTGCCCTTCTAGAACTCTGACAGCTGCTTATATGCCTGCGATGGTGTCAGAATGCTATCTCTAGTTAAAAAGTGTCCTTCTGTAACTGATTAAATTCACGCACACGTGTACTGCTTACTAGTTTTATAATCCAAGAAGAACGAAGGTCAACGTCCTCTGGCGGCACTAAGTAATTCGCAATCTCGTTGCGTACCTTAATGCCAAGTTTCGTAACAATCCTTTTTTAATCCCACTCAGTGTGCATATATTTATGGCAATGAGCGTATGATGCAATAAACACTTTAAGATCCTGTGCTAGGAGACTAGTGCTAGTTAATGACCCCGTTGGTGTATCGTGGTAGTTTGGAGAGGGTCAAGTGTCTGTCATGCTCAGGTGTCGTCCTCGTTATTTGATCAAAGGTTCAAGAGTACGAGATCCGTTACCAATAGCCCTTATGTTGTTTTATAGTGCGCCGTTAACCTTTTAATAAGCACAAGGCTAAAATACACTTTTCTGTGATAAAGTACTTGATAAATGTAATGTTCTCATCCTGTACAAACATTATTTAGTCACAAATAATATTTGATCAAGGATTTATTCCCTAGGTGGTGGCTAGACGTTACAGCCACTGGGCACTTAAGGTATCCGTGATTTTTGCAAAAGCGCATAAATGGGTAATTTTCATGATATTTAGTGTCACTTAGATTAGAATACATACATATGATTGTTTTAAGGACATTTTGACAAAAAAAATTTATTTAAATACAATATTTTGGCAAAAAGGTAACTTAGAATAATTTTTTTTCAAAATGTACTCCTTTTGTGAAAATGCTTCTATTATAATAATATTTTGCCTGTATACAGCTCAGACCGTTCTACAGAGGCTCAACTAGAATTTTTGAAATATGTAACTTAGAAGGGAGTTTATCCATATTTTACAACAGAGGGGAGCAATGTTAAGAAAAAAACGCCGATAAATATATCAATGTGTTGAACTCTGAAAATAATGTGAATTTTTCAAAAATCGTAGTTGAGCCTTTGTAAAGAGGTCTGATCCATGTACAGGCAAAATATTGTTATAATAGAAGCATTTTTCACAAAAGGAGAACATTTTGGAAAAAAAAATATTCTAAGTTAATTTTTTGCCAAAATATTGTATTTAAATAAATGTTTTTTGTCCATACGTCCTTAAAACAATTTTATACATGTAGTCTAATCCAAGTGACCCTAAATATCATAAAAATTATCCATTTATGCGCTTTTTTAAAATCACGGTTCCAAACGTATTCGGATACCTTAAGACATTTAACTAACTTTTCAGGACAGAAATAATAAATCATAATACAATAAACTTTTTTATGAAAAATTGACATTTATGTAATAACTATTTCAACAACAATTGAGTACAAATATAAGTGTATTTAAATAATAATAGAATAATTTTACAACATAAAGTACTTACTTGGACTACAGATAGAATACTTAGAATATACATTGAAATTGGTATATATCCTCATTTTGTATTTTATTTAATTTTAGTATAAGAAGTTAGAAATAAAGTAATGTTTTTGAGAATTTAAATTATTTGTTTCACAAATTTGATGAGCTATTTACTGTGGGATTTTATAATATGGAAACGTTTTTTCCGAGTAGAAAAGCTGTAATGAAAGATTTTCGAACCCGAGAATCTTGTATCACATTTTGTAAACAAAGCTTGTTTATATTTCCGACGCCTAACATTCTCACATGATTCTAAGTGCTCTCTCTCGAGTGGAGGAAAAGCTAAAATTTCAAGGTCATTTTTCTGTTCTATGTGGGCAGTGGATAGAGCCTCTATATCCACATATAAAAACGTTCCAAAAACCTAAATAAAACCACTTTTTTAATTGCACATTTGCTTAATTCATTCAGATGAGAGAAAAGTATACTTAAGAGAGACATGTCGAAATTCTTTTCAAAGATCAGAAATTTTATTTATAGTAATGAAGTTACAATTTCTAGATTTACACAAAGGAACACTGTTTTTAACTACCCATCAGTGGACATGAAATGCAAAAAAAGTATCGTCCTGCCATCTGTATTGATTTTTATGCGTTTCAGCTTCCATTAACGCATCTGGATAGACTAAATATCTGCCACCCGCTTAGAGAAAAAATTTTTAATATGTGGCTAGACCTATTAGCCACTGCCAGCTGAAGGGTTCAAATAAATCTGCCTCTAATTCACAATAAGCGCTTTGATATAAAAACCTTTTGTCATAAATTAAAGTATTTATTAAGAATGTGAAAAATATTACAACATAAATATTGCATCATATTAAAATTAAGTCAGCAATAACTCTTAAGACATAATTGATTAACTCTTAAAATTTGTGTTTCTAAAATGTGTTTATAAAAAAAAATATATTTTAAGGGAAGAGATTTGAATTTAGGTAAACAGCCTATTTAATTTTAAGGCATGCTGCAAAAATTTAAATATGTATTTATTATTTATTAACTATTTTCTTATTTAACTATTTACTAACTATTTTACTTATTAAACTATATATTTAACTTTTATTAACTAATTTTTTAATATCTAAACATTGCTTTGAGAAAGTAAACATTCCTTAGAAACTAAAAGAAAAATCTTCTTTTTCATGAAAATAACTAGGTTACTGTTTTAATTTTGCAAATATTTCTCGGTTTAAGGAAGTAAGCACCCTAAAAAGTAGCAGAAGACTGAAAATATTTTTGTAATTATATAGGGAACAAGTTTACATATAGAGAACTTTATAATGTAACACTTTAAATTAAACGTCTTAGCAGACATTTTAAATTCTTTTGAGTATGCCAGAGTGTTTCTCAAACTGTGGCGCGCGAGCATATCAAATGTCGTGAATAAAAAATTATTTTAAAAAGTTATAAATTTTTTCTCTTAAAGGAAGCAAACAAAATACATTCTGAAGTAAAAAAAAAATAC
>BMAV01018142.1:0-119829 GCA_019973955.1 Trichonephila inaurata madagascariensis
CTTTTTCCCTGTGAAAAAGATTATTTCCCAAACATTTCTTCCCTTCGAGAAGAGAGAATGCTGTGGAAATTTCATTGTAATTATTTTTTAGAAATATCGTCAAACTTTATGTTGATAAAATGAATTTCAGTACTTCAAAAATATTTCTCGTGAATGTGATATTAATTTGCGTGAGAGGTGAGTACTTATTGAATATGTTTTGCTTTTTATTTAAATGTTGTGCTTTACATTCGAGTTTTCATATTTTTGCAAAGTAAATTTCAAAACACAATATTTTTTTAATGTTATATCTTAAAATGAGTCAATTTTTTTTATCCAGTCATCTTATTTTTTTACATATCATTTATGCACTTTAGTAACAGATATGTTTTTTAACTGTTATAGAATGTTTACTCAAATATTCCATTAATAATCACTTTCATTTTCAATGCCCCCAACTACATTTCCTTCGATTCCTTTCCAATATTCATGAAGTATTTTTTTTAAAAAAATAACAGATTTTTAATTTAAAATTTATATTTAGTTACTATCCATGAATACATTTATTATTACATTTCGGTAAAATTATTGTCTTGTAACGGAAAATTCTATGTAAAAAGGTATTAATGAATAAAATCTGAATTTGCTTCAACAAAAGTTGTTTTATTATAATTAATTTTTCAGTAAATTAAATAATATTTCATACATAATTATTTATTTTTCCTTTTGTATTTTTCCTTTTAAAAAATGGTAATTTACTTAAGTTGTACTTTCTTCTGAGTATGTCAGAAATTTTTTTTCTAAAAAAATATGCACTTCTATAATTACCACATTTTGTACATTAAACTTGCTAATGGATAAGATAAATCCACTCGACCTGTATTTTCCCGTATTTAGTGGTCCGAAATAATGTATTAAAATTATTAGTTACTTTAAGAGATATTTGACATTCTCATTTGTGTGTATCTTAATTATTACCATTAAAATATTAAATCTTGTAGGGGTATTGATATAAACATATTAAAACGTATATTTGAGATAACGTAACTAACTTTGCAAGTTATCCTCATTTTTTATTGGTATTTTTAAAATGTTCAAACCTATTCCACGCGTTTTAACTTATAAATAATTAAACTATAAGTATGGCAAAATTAAACTGGAACATTAGTTAAGTATGTTATTGTATTTTTTTAATAATCTCTTGTATTACATTAATTTCGTTTCTTTATTGTAGCAACTTTAAGTGAAAAACCTGATCTGTATCCCATGTTTGTTCCTCCAAACATTGGTCTAGGAGATCCAGTTGATTTGCATTGCAGCATAAGGAAAGGAAGCTTACCTGTGACTTTTACGTGGTTTCAAAACAATAAAGTTATTACTAATTCTTCAAAACAAAATGTCAAAATAACAAACAATCCCAGGAAATCAGATTTAAATATTGAGTCTCAGTTAAACTAGGCAATTAATTGTCAAGTGTAAACAATTTGGCATGATGAAAGTATTTTTTGTAGGGAAGGGGATAAGTTCCTTTTTTTTTGTGTTTGTTTTTTAAAAAAAAAAAAGGAAAAAGGGGCCAAATAAAACTTCAAAAAAAATTCATTGTTTTGAAAAATTATATGGTTGATATATTGAAACTTTATTTTTCTTATGTCTTAGTACGAGCTTAGAAAACATAAAAAAATAAATACATAATATAAACACAAACACAGATATTTCATTAAAAAAGTTTTAATCTCTTTTTGGTGTATCCCCCACCACCGTATATATATTAATTACAATTATGTAGTATTACGAATTGTTTTAATTAAAAAATTTTCATGGTGTTTTATGCCCTCTTTTTTCATATAAACGATAGCATGTATTTTTCCCCTTTACGCTTTAGTTGAAAATTTTGGAAATCAGTTCACGAAATTTAATTTCGGATTTAGTTTAGTGATATTCTCTTAGAATTATGTAGTATGTATTAATATTCGTCAGCGAAATTTAGAAATTATTTTGTTTTCTATTAAAACACATTTTCTTTCAAAGGTATAATATCTTGCAGCTAACGGCTTTCATAAATCCATTGTTTTTTCTGTAACCCCAATTTTATATGTTTTTATAATTTAAATAAAATATGTAAAATCAAAACATTTTAAAATATTTAATTGCAAATGGTTTTTATTATAAATGTGATATTACAAATATAATAAAAGTATCATGTTGTGCCTCTGTCTTTTTTTCAATTTTATTTCATACAAAGCATGAGTAAAAAAAAATTTCAATGGCATTAATTAAGAGTAAATAAAGTAAAGTATTGCATAATTTTTAAATGTTACATTGCATTTGTTTTGTAAAATTTTCTTTCTTTAGCGTGAATATTTTTTTTATTTTATAAACATCTAACTTTTCTCAAAATCCCCGTTTAATCATTTTCATATTGAATTTCATTTTTTTTTAGTAATAACTTTCAAAGTACTTCATAATCTTCAAACTTCAACTTTTACTCCGTTTTTTATCAAAGTATACCAAATATTATAAAAATTCCGATAAATTAGGCATATTGTAATTTAATGTATTCTTACGAGATTTGCATTGTTTTTAACTCGTATCATTTTTCTTTCCTTAGTTCCACCTCATTGGACAAAAGAACCAATGGACACAACAGCAGCTAAAGGTGCGGGTTTGATTGTTGACTGTACAGCAACGGGTCACCCAACTCCAAGGGTTTCATGGAACAGGCAAAAAGGTTAGATTATAAACTTATCCATCACATTAAAGCATTTCTTTTTTATATGAAGGTATAAGAGAATCTCACTTAATTTTCCACATATACAAATATATCTATTAGTTAAGTGATTCCTTAAGTTTTTTAATCCATTTTAACATTTTAAGACCAAAAAAGTCCTTTAACCCCTTGCATACCAAACTACGCTCTCTTATATCCCAAGAAATCCCAGATTTCTGGAGATATTGACATTGATGTTACGACGTATATTTTGTTTTTCCTTTTGACATTGCCTAAGACGCACGTTCGTTTGTATTTCGTTTCGCTTTCTTAAGTATGTATAATTATTTTTGTTGTTTATTTTTACTTTTTCTTTCCAATATGGCATCATCGTTGGATTTCAAAGAAAATGATACTAAATGAGAATATTTGCTGGAAATCTATCAATACCACAGTGACTCTGATATTGATTTATCTGTTTGTAACGAAAAAGATGAAGAAATGGAACAAAAATGGCAATACACTTTCGTAACGCATGGGGAAAAGTTTTTTTTTTTTTTGTTCCAAGGAACATTTTAAGCAATTTCACAAATATCTGTCATTTTAATTTTAATTTTCCTATTTTTTTCAAATTTTTGTAACCCAGACATTTTGTAGTTTAACTTTTGTAATTTTATACAATTCCAATTTTTTTTTAAAAAAAAAAGTCTCCCTTTTCATGTTTCTTGAGCTGGTGACACTGGTTGTACACCTAAATAAGCCATGTATCCAAATGAGGTTACAATGGGATTTTGCCATATACATAGCATACATAAACTAAGGTTACATGGTACTGAAGGGGTTAAAGGTGTGAAAAAATCACGTTTAATATTTATTTAACAAATTTATGAGTGAATAAGTTTCTGTACAGCCTTGATTTGTACAACATCTCTACGATACTAAACTTCAGGTTAAGTTTGTTCAAATATTTTAACTTTGAAATGACAAAAACAGCAGGTATATGCCATTTAAATTCACGCATCAATGATACAAAAATATTGCGCATAAATCGTCAACAAAACTTCACATAAAAACGCTTTGTAGGCTGACATGTATTCGGGACGACAAAGACACAGTCTTGTCCACTACGCGTACTAAAAATTACTGACATTCATTTCTATCTAATGACTTTCTTTCTGTCAACGTGCAGATAAGAGTAAAAATAAAATCAAACTATCTTAGTCAACTAAACTCAGGGCGCAACAGCCCATAGAGGGCCAATGCCTACTGTGACCATCTCAGTTTTCGTTGCCTTGGGCGCTAAGGTGGTGCATGAGATGTTCCGGTCATGTGGTCAGTCTCTGACGTGAGCTCTCCAGTGTTTAGTTCCCAATCAAGTTTGGTACTCATTTATCGACCCTCTGAAATGATGAAAGATTGAGCCGCCCTAGCTCAGCCCGGGTTTTGAACCTCGGACCTGTGACACGGAAGCACGATATACTATCACTCAGGCACTGGGCTCATAAACTATCTATTACTGTTTGTAAAAAGCAGACACAGGCCCCATTTATAATTTAAAAGTTTTTTTTTCGTTTGATATTAGAATGGGTACAATAACTACATATTATATATACATTTAGTATATTTCAGAATCGTAGATTTTTGTGTGTAATCAATAGTTTTTCAAATATTTCAGCAGAAATTTAAATTTACATGAAATATTTTTAAATGACAAAGTTTCTATTCACCCTCTTCTTAAGTACTTTATTACGATCCATACAACTTGTGCCTTCCATCGACATCCAAAACCAATTTGTGATGCTCCTTTAAAAATATCATTAGAATTAAAAAATCAGAATACCATTAAATTTTTTTGTAGATAAAGTACATATTTTTAGGAAGTATATGGTTATATAGATATTTTATAATTTACCTAATATACCCTAATGTATATATTTCGTAGGTTGTGAATTAACACATAACATATCGTCATAGTTTTTAGTATTTATATTCAAATAATTTCACTTTATTTTAATTCGGTTCAATACTACAGGTGCTGAACATCGTGAAACTGTACGGAATGAGGGACAGTGGTCTACGGCATCCAATGGATCCCTCATCTTCTCTAGAATTGATGAATCCGATGCGGGAGTATATGTTTGTGAAGCTCCAAAAAGGGGTTTTTTAAAAAATTTCCCAAAATACCTTTAAAGGGGTAAAAGTGATATTTTCATTTTATGTCCTTTTTTTTCCCCTTACCTGTTGTGTTTGTGTGTTGTGTTTGTGTGTGTGTGTGTGTGTGTGTGTGTGTGTGTGTGTGTGTGTGTGTGTGTGTGTGTGTGTGTGTGTGTGTGTGTGTGTGTGTGTGTGTGTGTGTGTGTGTGTGTGTGTGTGTGTGTGTGTGTGTGTGTGTGTGTGTGTGTGTGTGTGTGTGTGTGTGTGTGTGTGTGTGTGTGTGTTTTGTGTGTGTGTGTGTGTGTGTGTGTGTGTGTGTGTGTGTGTGTGTGTGTGTGTGTGTGTGTGTGTGTGTGTGTGTGTGTGTGTGTGTGTGTGTGTGTGTGTGTGTGTGTGTGTGTGTGTGTGTGTGTGTGTGTGTGTGTGTGTGTGTGTGTGTGTGTGTGTGTAGGAGAAAAGGGACTCACTCACTTATAACGAGATCTCCGAATCTATCAGACTGAGAGAGAGATATACTTGAAGTTTGGCAGGCATGTTTCTGTTGTTGAGCAGATATTCGCTAAGAACGAGTTTTTCGAGAATAGAGCCTCACACCACGTAGAAGACAATATTTATTTTTCGACTAAGATAATATTTATATATTAATAAACAGATGATTGGGGAAAATACTGGGTAATTCAGCTATATTTATTTATTTTATTTGTTGAATCGTTATTTCCTTGGATTTCAATTTACAAATTTCGTGAGAAAATAAATTAAAAGTATTTTAAGATGGATAGATTTTTTTTAAATTGCTGTTATATTCTTACGGCGAAAGTTTTATGAAATTTTCAAAATTTTAGATGTACTTGGAGGGAAAAAAGGATTTAATAATTTATATAATATTATATGAATTAGATTTTGAAAGTGTCTTTGTTGTTTTTCTTGGTGTAAAATGTAGTAAAACGTAAAGAAACGGCAAACGCTACGTAAACCTTTGGCAACGTACGTAATTAAGAACATACTTATACGAGATTGTAATTGCAATATTACGATCTTGTGTTTTATGTTGAACTTCCCAAGTTCAATTTCTCAAATTTTCACAATTTGACTTTTGCCTTAAAATTATTTCTCTTTTGAAAGCCTCTAGTTTTATAGGATTTTTAAATGCATCATGAATTTAGGTGAAGTCTCATTTATTTCATTGAATTTATGAATTTATTATATGAAGTCTCATTTTTTTTATCAAGAGTAAATTTTAAATATATTAATATCCTAGCACCTCCTGAATTAAAGAAGAAATTTGAACGAGTTACAGTCAGAAGAGGTCACACTGCCAGACTTATGTGTGAAATCACCGGTGACAAACCTCTTCATATATCTTGGAGGAAAGATAACCAGGATGTTAACATTCAATTTGGAACAAGGTAAGGAAATTTTTTTCTTATAGTTTTTCAGAAATATCTTTCTCGTAAAATAAAAATATATCATTTAAATTTATGACGACTCATGTATAAAAATTAAGGATATATAATGCAATTATTTCAAAGCAAAACAAGATTTCATGTTGCTACAATATTGATAACTATTTTCGAAAAAGGAAAAAAAAATCGCATTTTATCAAAATGTGTGAGTTAACATACAACAAACTATTTCAGATCTGTAAGAATACATGTAATTTTGAATGTATTTCAAAATCAAAATATATTCAATAAATATAATAGATAAAGATATAGATAAAAAAGTTTTTTAGCATTTCAGTGAACGTATTTTTCTAATCTTTAATATATATTTCGAATTTCCATAATTGATTTTTTCGATTAACAGGAAATGGTTTAAATTAAATTTTTAATTTATTTTCAATTTGACTTCATTTAAAAAATACTTTGAAGACACTTGATTGCAAAAGTAGGACAAAATATTTTTAAAACTAATTTTGAAATACTTTATTAAAAATCAGTTTATAAGTCAAAAGATATAGTAGAAAAAAAAATTGTGTTATAAATTGATTGATTAGTTTGATTTTAACACATAATAATAATTTTCATTGCTAAAAACGTTTTAGTCCTTTGTTTTTAAAATAGTTTTGCTCTTATGAAGAAATGTAGGGCAATGTTTATGTTATTTAGATTATTCATGAATGAAAGAATTCTTATCTTCCTTTAAATGCGGGTCAGAAGAAAAAGAAAATGTCACTGAGCTCGTATTACACGAGTTAACCCATTTGCAATCAAACCTTTTTCTGAGCATAAATGAGTGAATGAATATTAACGTCGCACTGTTTGGTCTTTTGGCGACAGTTTAGGGCATAAAATGTATCAAATTACTGCTTCTTTCATTCAGAAATACTTCATCTAAGTATGTTACTTCTTACATATTACAGAAGGATATTTTTAACTGAATGCATTTTTGCTATATAATTTCACTTTTATCGATTGAAGACCGCATATAACGCATAGTTGAAAACTAAATAATTTGATATATATGTATTTTTATACTATATAACTTACTTTCTATTTATCCGAATTATATGTGCGAGCGTGTGGGGGGTATACTGTCTGGGCCAAACCCCTATTTAACGAATTTCGTGATTTAACAAATTGTTCTCTTTCTCCGATTAAAATGAAGGGGAAAAAACCTGTTTAATCCCTTAAGAGGTCATTTTTGACCAAAATAGTTTTAAAAAGGTACAATTTCTATTGTTTATAACTAAACACCATACTAATTCCCACTTTCATCACAAAAATTTCCAGACGAAAAGCGTTTCAGAACCATAGACAAACTGCATCACCTTTTCAAAATATACTTGCACTAATACACCATAAGAATTAAAAATAAGCGCAAATCAAAGAAAGAAAAAGTCAGAGCGCCTGTACACAGCGTACGGGCAAACAGCTTAAGGGGTTAATGAATAATAAACCCCGAATTAATGAATTATTTCAACAGCTGGAAAATTTGTTTTTATTAATTTGTATTAGAAAATGTTGGATTTTTTTTTTCAAATGACCCATTTCTTTTGTCAGAACGAAAGAGACTTTTTTTCTAAGCAGCAAATTTCGATGAGAAAAGATAATCGTATTTAACAGGGGAAGATAAGTCATGAGTGTAATTTATCGTGTGAGTTTTGAACAGGACAGGAATTTTCTGTCTTATGTCTCCCCCACTCCACAACGCAAGAAATATTTAAACACTTAACGATAATGTTACATTTGATGACAGACTGCTTATCTGAAGCTGAGACAATTGTCGATTTGTCAGAACCAATGAATATATATATATATATATATTCATTTTTACAGATTTGAAGTTGTAAAAGATGCTACTGATTACGGAACGAAATCTGAGCTGCTGATTCATGATTCCCAGAAAGCTGATGTGGGTTCTTACGTATGCCAAGCACGAAACAAATTTGGAGAAGATGAAGGAAAAGTAAAATTGGTTGTTCTAGGTAAGAATGACGTAAATCATTTGTTTGTGTTCCCTTTGAATATATTTTTATTTTTAATACATTATAAATGATATATTTCGCAAAAAAAAAAAATTATTGTAAAAGTAATTCTTAATTCTACTGACAATGTCTTTGAAATTAAAAATGTTCAGTTATGCTTAAAATCTATAATTAATATATTCTTATAAGAATTTAAATTCTTTCGGGGGTTTTTTCTCTGATTATTTATTTGGAAACGAAACTTTTCTCATATAATTTATTTCTGTGTTATTTCATGATGCACATTTTATTCCCTTATAAGATTCCTATATATTTGTTATTAGAATTTCTATAATAATAATACGCATGTCTATATCTTGTATGTTATTAAATGTTGTTAAATTAAGAGATATAGTATGTTGTTGTATGTTGTTAAATTAAAAGATCTAGTTTTATATGTATTTATTTTTATCTGTATTTGTATCAATTATTCAAATAATGACAAAAATATTGATGGGATTATTACCATAAAACGTTTTCCTCAAATTATATTCACAGAAATTAATTATTAAAAGAAGTGTTCCAAAAGATTTCTGGGACCTAACTATAAGAATAGTTTGTTATAATTAGTTATATAAAACCTCTGGATGTAACAAATGTCACAAATTATGTAAACATTTATAGTTTCAATAAAAAACAATGAATTTTACATAAATGAAAATGATAAATATTATTTGAAATAGGAAATTTAACACCAGAATTTAAAATCAGTTACCCAAACAAGAAAACAATGATGCCCATGTATGGAATACAATTTTAGTAATTATTATGATTAACAGGAAAAATATATTTCAGCTCATGAATAGAACTGAAATCAATTTTTTATATGAATTTTTTGTAACATAATTCACAAAAGATTCGAGTAATTTCTCTATTGCATTTTATTTACATACAAATTCTATTTAAATTTGTAGATATATATTTTAAAAAATACCTCTAGAATCTCCGATCATGCATAAAATGCCCTGAGACCTGAATATCCATTTATAAGTTTCCAGAATTAATATTATTTAATTGTATAATTTTTTCATGGAAGTCTCTCAGTTTCATAGTTAGGAATATATGAATAGTTTAAAATATAAAATAGCTTCATTTTATACTTATACTGCATCAGTAATAATATATGTTATGTCTATGCTATAGAAAACTTAATAAGTACTATGTTGAATATATATATATATATGTATGTAAAACACACACATTTACGGGCAATGTATTTTTAATTTAAGAAATTATTACTTTCTATCCATTTAAACTAAAAATTATTTCAATAATCTTCTTATTAACTCTACTTTAATAAGCATTTTATTATTACGTCTACAATATTTTTAAATTAAAAGTTGTTGTTTTTTTTTATAATTTATGTGAAAACAAAAATTATTACGATAGTTTCTAAAAAGGTTTTTGATGTTTTATATGTTCCATTGAAATAAACTGAGCAGTAATTTCATAAAATTATTTGATATACTCTATCAGCACTCTTTGTGACACTATAGAACTACATCAGTGAGTACTAACGAAAATCTCCTTTCAGAGCCGCCGTCACCCCAACTGGGCTTCGTACTTCCGAGGTGCAAGTCAAATCGATTCGATTGTCCTGGCAACCGTCCTCCTCTGACGAGGGCCTCGTCGAAAATTACGTTGTTAGATACTGGAGGAACGATGGTGGGTAAAGACATCATGGATTTTTAAAAAATATCCTCACAATATTATTTAAGAAAAAGTCATTGAAGAATAATTTAATTTTGTGAAATTAAATATAAATTAAGGCTGTTATCGGCTAATGTTAAAGAATAGGAGCCGAATTCGAAATATTTTTTCAGATATAAAAGTACTCGAACAATAATATTACATTCTGGCTTCACTATCCTGTAGAGATTCACTTATTTTATCATACTACTCATTTTTATCCGAGTTTTGACAAATTTTTTTTGTTTATAAAATGTGTTTCGCATTTTTTCTCCTATACCGTAATGCTAAATGAGCTGTCCCTTTACATGTTAAAAAGAAAAACTAATTATTTATGAAATACTTTGAAATTTTAAAAACACTATATTATAAACAAATGCATGAATTACAATTCCACGAATTTTTATAAAAATTGTGGCATTTTTTCTGTCCGAAAATGTGTTCCGCGTTAAGTTCATGCTCTTGTGCATATGGCAAAAACAGCCTTTACAAAATTTTACTTTTGAAGAGTGTATTTTTATTCCTAAGGGTGAGATTCATGCTCTTATACAAGAAATTTTCTATATATTTGAGTTTATTATAGTAAAATGTGATAGCACATATTTGTAAAAATCAATAATAAATGGTAGAAGTTAGTATCTTTAGAAAATCGAATTTTAATGTTAAAAATAAATTTACGTTAGTTCTGAAGAATAAATTTTAATCATCAAGGTTTGTTAACATTACTGGTTGAAAAACAAGGCATTAATAAGTAACTCATTCTTAAGATATACTCATTACTACAAAATATATCATATTACGCTTATCACATGTTGATACAAATAGATGTATGCTTAAGAGTATGCCAGTCTAACAGAATAAAAATTTAACGTTATTTTAATGGCATTGTAAATTACTTCTTTTTATTACATAATATTGATTCAAAAAATTATGTGTTCTGAAGTTATAATGTGCAAATCTAGCTGACACTCAATTTCTTTTAAAGGAATTATACAGACTTTCTTGTTGTGTTGTTGTAACCAGAGAAGATTATTTGTGTATTATTAAAATGGCAAATTTTATGTTTTAATTACCGGAACTTATTTTAAGCATAATGTACCTTTTTTTCTCACAGTTAGTAATAATCGTTTACACCAATCAATCGGTTTTCATGGATTTTTACGAAACCAAATTTGGAGCTAATATTCCGGTTTTAGTTAAAATGAAAACTAAAAAAACCTGTTTAAAACTACTTCAATAACTAATCAGTATGCAGATGCTGAATTGCTTTCTCTTTGAAAGTACTTAGATTCCCCCAGAAAAGTTTAAAACGTGTTTTGAATTGAAGTTTATGCATCTATTGAAAACTTGTAGAATGTCAGAAAAAGTACATTTTTTCATAGCTGAGGAGTAACATATATTTATTAAGACTGAGAATTCGATTAATATGAACGAGATAAAAAAAAATGTTACTTCGCTTTAAATCAATTTTAACTACATGCTTTAACTATGTATTGAGAAGAAGACAAATAAAATTAATTTTCTAAAACAAACTAGGTCATAACAGAAATAGAAAATTCGTGATAAATAGACTCGTCTATAGTTGAAACTCAACGTCATTCAGCAAAAATAATAATTATATTTGTAAAAACCCTTTAGCGTTTTTACACAACTCTGAAAGTTAAGGGTTTTAACTTATATATCAAAAAAAGAGTATGTATATAACAGAATATCCATCAATCAAACTTTCCATATAAAAAATATTTCATATATTTAATAATATTTCATTACTTCTCCTTAAAATACAATAAAACTAATTTGTTGAATTATTCTAAGCAAAACCGAGAAATCCTTCTAAGTAAAGCAAAAAAATACTTATAGAATGTTGTTAAAATTCTATTTTACTCCAGAAATCTTAATTATTTTCTAATATGTTTGATTTTCAATCAAAATTTGAGTCAAATGATTATTAAAAACAAAGTTGTATTCTTTTTTTCATCATTCGATTGATTCATTGCTTATTAACGTCTCACATCGAAACAACATAAGGCCTATGGTGACGGACCTCGTAATGTTGAGCTACGGTCAAGTGACGAGAACAATACCTGAGCTATTATTCCACTTTCCAAATTTTCACAGCACATCAACTTGAATCTTAATATATTTAACCATGCATTAGCCCTCTACGCTCCGAGTCCTTATTAACACCAAGGTTAAACGAGTTTGTCAACAACCATTTAGCTGCCGAGGCCACCATTAATATTCAAATTGTACTAAGTTAAGAAATATTAAAATATTTTTTTCTATTAAAAACGTCAAGTATGTGTGATCTATGCTTAGATTTCAATTACAGTATAAATACTTTTTGTTAACTATTATGCGAAATTTTTAAACTTAGTTTGTTAACTATTCATTCGTTATTTTAATCTAGAGGCACAGATCGGGTAGGAATAATCTCTGTTGAAATAACAAAATTGATCTGCAGGAATATTTTGAAGCTTCGATTCTGGGAAAATGTATTGGAAACAGTAACAAAATAACTTAAAAATTTCAAAAAGTATTAATCAGCTTAAAAATTTGGGAACTTTTTCTTGCTCAGCAATAATAAATATTGAGGATAAGTTTGATGGAGTATTTTATAGACCAGTATCTTTAACAAAGTGTTCGTTTTAAATTAAAATCATCCAACTATTTCACTCATTTCAAGTATTGCACAGATCAGATTCATTGATTAATTTCATTGGAAAGAATTTTTATTGAATTATAGACTTTTAGAATGAAATAATCAATTTATACCCATTGTTGATCTTTTCTCTTATTTATTTCAAATTAAAAAGTTCTCTTAAAAATTATAACGGCCAATTTTAAAATATAGTATAATTAAACTTAAATAGCTAGTTTTAATTTTTATGCATTTAATTTTTCTTTTACTTTTCATTTTTAGAAAAGAGAGGAAAACTTCATCAAGTCACTTTACCAGCTGTTCAGAACGTCTGTTACAATTCCCAACTTACATCCTGGTACATCCTACAGTGTGCAAGTCTTTGCGCAAAATAACGTTGGTCAAGGGGATCCTTCTCAACCAATAACTTTTCGAACAGTTGAAGCAGGTAAAACTATAATTTTGTACTATTTATTTTCAAGCTTGTCATATTTCATTCTATTTACATTTTTTCGCAAGAGGAAGAAATAATATTGATTGAATAATTGAAAGGATTTTATTTCTAACAAGAAATGCACAAAAAAAAATTTTAATAATGAAAGTTTAATTAGACTTGTAACGTTTGTATTCTATTCATTTATGTATATGTCGCAGGCAAATGACGAAATTAGGAATTTCATCAAATCCCTAAGGGATGTGATCAGTTGACGGGAGATGTTAAAATAACGTCTGTTCAAGGTCATTTCCCTGATGAAAGTAAGTAAATGATGAAATGAACTAGTCAGGATTTGCACTGGCAAAATGCTATCCGGGGGAGACACCTAGGGGGTCGTCCTTATTCTTCTAACCATACAGGTAGTACAATCGATCCTCTAAATATCGACCCCATATCTTTAAAAAAATGCCACCATAGGATTAACATAGGAAATGATATTTTAGTGAGTAAGCAACCGAAAGAAAAGATGTTACACATAAAAAAATACCAGCCTAACTTTCTAATTATTTGTTAATTAGTTTCGAATAAATAATTTGTGTTTCATTGACTATTGTTGTATTACTTACTTCTACGTTTAATAATGCACCATTGAAACAGATCAGGGATTTGTTCAAGTCCCTTACTTTTATCAGGGAAATGACCTTAAAGAGACGTTGTTTTAGCATCTCCCGTCGATTTATTATCTCCCTTAGAGATTTGATGAAATTTCTAATTTCATCATTTTCCTGCGACATATATATCTTATACTCTTAGTTTTTGTCTCATCAGCAACACTTGATATTACGTAAGTACGAGCATATCCTTCGAATAAGGAAATAAATTGAGAAAAGTAATGAGTTTCAATTTCACTTGACGTCAGTTCTCATAACTCATTTCCTGATTTTATTCACCATTTCCATATTTCGGTGAATTCTAAAATTTCATACTGAATTGCAATGATGAAATGAAAGTATGCAAGAATGCTAGTATTTCGGCATTAAATGTATCCATCGTTCTCTATCTTTTCTATATATTATTATACATTTTTTTATATATATTTTAACTTTTTTAATAAATTTAATGAACAACCATGAATTTAAAAAAGAGTGATAGAAATTTCAACATTCTTTCATGATACCCAGAATCATGATGCAATATTAAACGATTAATTACCTATACTATAGGATCCAACTATAATTGAATCTAAAAGTGGACAAATAAATAATAAAAATTATATCATATTATGGATTGGTCTCTTAAAGTTAAGGTACAACCATTGTTTTATGTTTAATTTGAAAGAAACTATAGATCCACTATTCTTACAATTTTGGAAAATCTTATTCTTCAAGAATTGTTTCAGATATCCTAACAGATCTATTAACATTTAGTATAGTGCTTGACAAAAAGAATCAAAAGGCTGTATTAAAAAGAAAGATTAAAGATGGTCCAGAGAAGCATTAACATAATAAAGTGTCTTATCAGTATCAGTAAATGTACCGCTATATATATGTATACTTAGTAGTATAGCGATTTTCTTTTTGTTGGTTCTTTATACAAAGATAATTAGATTAATTTATGAATTGCTTTCTTAAATTACAATAATTTACGTTTTTTACAGATTAATTTTAGTACATTTAGATTTTTTGCATTATTTCTATGTAAATAGGCTACTTTTTGTTACTTTTGGATTGCGGTGATTTAGATTTCTTATGCGCTAATTTTAATCTTTAAATTTTTAATTATTCTAATTTGTGCTTTCTTTTCTAAATTTTCTTTCAGCCTAAAACACATAGACAAATACAAGGCTGATGCCTTAAAACTTTGCAATTTTTACTCTCTTCCTAAAAGTTTGCTACTGCATTAATTTTTCAAGTATTGCTTTGCTTGCTCTTTTCTTGTTAATTATTTTACTTTAGATTTATAGTATAATAGTACTGATTATTGTGTTACTACATTTTAGCTCCCGATGGGGCTCCATTAGATTTGAGAGTAGAGCCAGTCAGTTCCAAAGCCATTCGAGTGTCTTGGAAAGTAAGTGTATTGATAATTACTTTGAAAGATTTGTAATCCATGCAACAAATTAAATTTCTGATTTCCTTATTTCACAAAGTTAACATTTTATTCTCTTTAGTATAAATATTTAATTACTTTAAAAGTTTTGATTCTTAACAGTATTTGAAAAAATTTGGAATATAATTATTTCTCACTGAATTCAATGTACTAGTTAAATAAATACAATCGAACCTCTTTATAACGGACCTCTATATTGCGAATATTTCTATATAACAAACTTTTTCCTGGAACCTTGAACACTTCACGATTTTCTTAGAAAAATAACCTCTTTATAGCTAAGTGCATTTTCTATATATCGAACTTTTTCTTTTGTGATTCAATTTTTGTTTTCCCTTTTGTAAAAGTATTCCTGAAAAAATTTTAAGTTATTCTCTCTTTAACTTATTTTATGGTGGTCATAAATCTTGAGCTGGTTTTATTAGATGCCCATCTCGCCGAGAGCAATAGAATTCTGGGAATAAAATATCATCCAATACCATCCTAATACCATCCAAAAGGTACAATCTTTAACCCCTATTATCCAGTTCACTGGAAACATCTTCGATATCCTCTTTCACCCTCAGCGGAGTTGTCCCGTGTCCCCATGTTCTAATTATAAATTAATGTATGTTTAATATTGCTTGTATGCTTTAAATTATAAAATATACTTAAGATTCATTAATTTTAATATAAAATTATTTTTTAATATTGAAAATAATACACATTCGACATTCTTTTTTCTTGTTTTCTTCGCAGTTTTTCTTTCTTTTTTGATGGGTAAAATATATAAAATAAACATATATTAATTTTAAAAAAGGTGTGAATAATTACTTTTTTAATAGGTAGTGTTTATGAATTTAAAATTTGTTTTATGTGGTTTATATATATATATAAAGTATATTAAAAGATGAACCTCTATATATAACTAATTTTCCATATTAGGAACTTTTTCCCGGGATGTAGCGACTTCATTATATAGAGGTCCGACTGTAAATATAAAGTGATCAAAAAAATTTACCATATTATACTGAAATTTTATCTTTAAAAGTACGTAAAAAAATTTATTTTAACAGAATTAAAATTGGAATTCTATTGGCAATATGTCTCAATAATATGATTTTTTTTATTCTAAGAATTTTTAATAATTAAAGATGGGATTTCTTAAAAGTTTTATGAATTTGCCCTTGCTTTTAAATTTATTTATTTACAACAGTAGCTATTATTAAAACATACAAAAATTACCTATAATTAAGGCATTAACCCCATCAAAAGCATAGACGAATAATTTAATTAACCGTTACTCTTATCACACTATATTTTCCTTAAATCAATTTCTGAAAAGAATTATATAGTGGAGCAAATAAAAATGCTCTCTCAAGCAAAGTTTTTTTAACAGTTAATTTTAGGTATGTGGCTCGACTTTTGTTTTAAACTAAAAAAATGATAATTCTAGGGAACAAACTTGAAATAGCTCTTATTGCTCTTAAATTTTAAATGCCTTCACATCAATCCATATAATACAGATCATTATCAATCCAGACAAATTATCCCATTTCTCATCCTATTCAGATATTCTATGTCAGGGATGGCGAACCAATGGCCCGCGTGCCATCAGTGGCACACGACACAATATTTTGGGCACGCCACCATGATCAAAATAATTTGTATTTTAGTCCAAAATAACAAAATTCACTATGAAGTAATCCTCATGAGGGATTTCATTCGTGCTTTTTGACGATAAACTGCATGTTTTCATAAATGATATTATTAACAAGAAGTTACAAGTATTTCCCAAACATGAAAAAAATATCAAAGATTTAGATATACATGAGAAACCAGACAAAGAAAAAGTTTTAAAAGAATTTATTTCTGTAATTGATTCTTCAATCAAGGAATTTTCAGCGAGATATTATCAGTTCAAATAATTATCGGAAACGCTCAAGTTCATTATGTACCCTGATGTGACTTTATTTGATAAACTAATCTTGTCCCAGTTCTACTGGTTGGAAATTGAAGAATTTGATAAGCAACTAATTGATTTTCAGTATAGTTCAATATGGATTCAAAAACTTATTGAAACAAGGAAAAAGTTGGAATTGTGTTACAGTAAAAAGACCATTAATGAAAGTTTGGAAACATGGAATTCGTTTACAGACACATTTAACTGGTTGAAGAAGCGGATTCATGCTATTATAGCCACATTTCCATACCTGCGAGTCATTATTTTCAGAGAAGAATAACATTAAAGCCTCTCTTAGAAACCGTTTTATGGATGACTCCAATTCAGCATGCATTCTACTAAAAGTAACATCTTACATTCCTATTACAAGTTATTTGCCATCTAATCTACAACATCTAAAGTCACACTAATGTTACCTTATAATTTGAATTATACGTATAACTAATACATTTACTACTATACAGTGCAAAATGTATTTTTCGTAGTGAATAAAAATTTTAGTATTTAGCTTTATTATTTTCCCAATAATTACAAGTCAAAATTATTTGACGGCACGCCTATACCTCATCAAACATTCCTTAGAAAAAATGGCACGTTGATCCATAAAGGTTCGCCACCCCTGTTCTATGCCCTCTTTCCTTTTATGTACTCCAAATTCTTAAAACTACCACATGGGGAAAAAATCACGCTTTCACATATATTTAAAAATATACTAGTATCCGTTCCCTTATTATTATACCATTAAGATATGTGGCTGCGGTAGTAGTCATAGTCATGGATTCGTGACTGGAGTGTTAGGGTTCGAGTCCCGGTCCACTAAAAATCCACTTTGTAGAAGGGGCTGGTGTGCGTTAAGTCTGTCGAGGTTCAATGTCCTCCCATTAGTGTAGTAGTTTGAAGAGGGGGTGCCAGCTCAAATTTCGACACTTGACCGAGGTTCAAAACTACGAGGCTCGTCACCAATAGCTCCTGTGTTGCTTTATAGTGTAACGTTAAAGCTCTCTCTCACCATTAAGATACATACCAGTATTCTCAAGTTTATTAGCTTAAGAATGGGGTCGTTTAATATCAAGATTTCTTGTATTTGAAAAACAATTAGAATTCATTATAAAATTTAGAAAATGTATAGGCACAGCTGTGCTTAAGTAATAATTGAGATTTGCATAAGTTCCCCCTTTTTTTTCTCTTCTAAATCTTTTGATACTTTAATACAACTTTAAAGAATAATTATAAATATTCTATTCTAGTTTAATTCATAGTTTATTATTTCACATTATAAATCATCCACCTTGTTAGTTACGTACTGCTTCATAAAATTTTCAGCCTCCTCAAAGACACCAATGGAATGGCCCTCTGCGAGGTTATTACGTAGGAAACAAAGTGGCCCATTCGAGTTCTGCCTTTACTTTCCAGACTGTAGAGACTACGGACCGACGAGGTGGATCTCTTTTAATTCAAGGACTTCAAAAAGCCACTACTTATGCAATTATAGTTAAAGCCTTTAATGCTGCAGGATCCGGGCCAGAAACTCATGAATTACAAGTTACAACATTGGAAGAAGGTTAGAAAATTTTATGTTATTAAAATTATTTTTTAAATTTATAATTTAATTTTCGAGTTTTGTTTATTTCATCTTCTTATGTGCGATACTTATAACTCGTTTATATAATTAATGTAAACTAGAATAAATGCATAATTACTAAGCACAATATAAAAGGTGACACACAAAATTACATGATGCATAAAGGAAGAGAACACGAAACAATTCAACAATACTTAAGAATATTTTTAAGTACAATATTTTCTGTAATATTTTTCATAGATTTATGCGAATTATCAAATTCGAATTCAGAGTGCCACTTATATTATCATATATAAAAACGTTAGATTGAATTTATTCATTAATATATACATCACACTTCGCTAATTTTACCATTTTCAATAATTTTCTTGAAAATTTATAACTGTTTGCATCTATTTTTTTTTTAATTTTCGAAGTGAGTGTTGAAATATTTATCTGCAAATCTTTTAAGGGCTATCAAAAATGTACTTAAAATAAACTATGTTTACAAAAATGAAAAAATTTACTTTTTTGTGACTATTAGCCAATTTTGGTAGCTCTGTATTCTATATTATTTGCATTATGAACAAATCTTTGTTCTATTTTATCAAAATAATCACAAAAAAAAACATCGAGTATAAAAATTTATATGTAAATTTTTTTCACAAAATGAAGAAAAAAAAGGAATAATAATAAGATAGTAAAAAATAAAGTAGAGCTTCTTGAAATAAAAAATATAATACAAACTTATCAAGAAAACTGAGTCTGATTAAGTACAGATAATTTTTCCGATAGTAAAAATAATTGCATATAATACATGAAGATATATAATATTTAGCAACAGTTTTAAAATGTAACTACTCTTCTTTTCTTTTTTGTAGTTTATTTCAATAATTCTGTGACATTTATAATCTCTACTCAGATGAAGCTTTAATAAAAAAATCTTATATTACTTACAGTTTACATATTCAAGTTACTTCTAATGTAAGAAGATTATAAATATAAAGGTAAAAAACACTTGAACTAAAATAAAAATGAAATTTCCTTCGATTGTAGTTATTAGTATTTAATAAAATATTATTGCTTAAGAGCTAAATGCAAAAACTATTTTTCTATTTTTACCATATTTATCAATTACTTATATCATATTAGTCCATTTGAGTATATATAGCTGTTAATTAACAATAAAAATCATGTAAAAAATATGTTGATGCATCATTTTGCTCAACAAATTTTTTTATTTAGTTGCATTGTATTGAAGCACTTTCAAGCTGCTTTATAAGAGCAAAAAAGCTTCATTGACAAATTAAATATAATATTCCATATAGTTTTTTTTATACATATAATGTGTTTTCCGAAAACACGAAAAATTTATCTCAATTAATATAACTTTCATTATTATTATTCGAATGATCCATTTTGTATCCATTGGAAGTCTACTGTTAAAGTACGTCATGTTTCTCTCTTTCTGTTCTCATCGTTTTGAGTATAACAAAAAATAGCTCAAAACGATCAATCGGAGTTCCCAACTCTTCCTACCGCGAGCTCCCCTTCCCTCTAAATATCGATCCGTATTAACGATCGCTTGCATGCCCAGATAAAAATGAAATTCCCAAACAAGCCTCTACGCCATATTTGGCCACCAAAGATTTGATTAAATAAAACCTCAATATTAGAATTGTATATCGTGTACTATTAAATAGATTTCTTAAAAACGACGATAAAACAGAATATTTATCTATTTCCCACATACCTTACTTTTTTAATAACATCAGTTAACCTATATGAAATTTGTTTCGAAATATTTCCTTATTCAAAGTCAGTTCAGAAAATGCTCAACATTACGGGAGTACCAAATGGCTTGAGTGAAAATAAATAGTTATCATTTTCTTTTCTGATATGAATTGCTAGGGGAAATGCATTTTTTTTTTACAATACAAATTTTCAAAATATTACTATAAGTTATTTATTCCTTTCTATTTAATCATTATTAAGAGCTTCCTATTTTAAATTGCATGTTTTTGCACAAAAAATTCCTTCGTCAAAGATTCATTGTAAAACACAACCCTACAACAAATAGCTGGATTTATTTCAAATTTGCCGGTCAACCTACTGGTGGACAAAGATGATGGCCGAAATAGTTTGTCATTTAATTATATCTCCCCCATCTGTGTTATGTATGACGTCACTGAAACCCTGCAGCTGCTCTTTTGTTATAGGGTCATGGTTTGCAGAGAAATATCAGTTCGAACCATGTCAGAGCATGAGGCAAACAAAAATTCGAAGCTACTTTATTTGTATGTATACCGTTGTAGCTTTAAATATGAAAAAAATTCGGACACTTATCGAAGTTTTAGAGATATTACGATTTGAAGTATAAAGAAAAAAATTTTCACAAAAAGATATTAAAAAAATATATGTTATGCATTGTTATTTACTTTTGAAATTTATCCTTTTAATTTAAGGAAAATCCAATTATACTAAACTATATATGTTAATGAATATGCATTTATTTTAGCGCTGTTTAATATATAGGTATTTTGTAATATTTAGTGCAAATTTATTGCCTAAAATCTATTACTTAATATATTATCATTTAAATAAATTGAATACTTACCGTACATTTTTTTCTCACATAATATTTCGATGAATTACAATCTTAAATCAGTACAATTTTCAAAAAAAAATTCAAATTCTGGTTTAATTTTTTTGTTTATGTTTTTAATGATCATTCATTTGTCAAACTATGACATTAAATAATTTTCTTTAAAAAAATGTTGTTGTAAATTAGTGTTTATATAAATACGAAAAACTTCATGTATTAAGTCAACAAAAAGAACATTAAAGGACATGGCTATAAATATCCAAATTTGAAATATGAAAATAAAAGCAGGTCAGAACCATTATATAAATTTCAACAAGTTACAAAAAAAATCAGAATACATTTTAAAGAATTACTTTTATGTCAATAAATAAAAACGCTTAGTCACTATTTTTATAGATAAAATTTAACAAATAGGAAGAAATAAATTTATTTTGCTTTTAATTTATTTGAAAGTTTCTAACAATTGCAGAACCTACATTTATTTTAAAGAACATTAAATGCACTTATAAAATGACTTATTAAACTTCAATCTCATAAAAATATATTCTATCATCATATTCCTTGGAACTTATTAGCCGTTCAATTGATTTTAATGGGGTATTTTTTTCTCAACCAGTATATTTAATATGTATTTTAAAGAACTTATATATACTGTGTGAGTGCGTGTATACAGTAAGACACATAAGATTGATATAAAATACACAATAATAAGCTTTTAAAATATTTCTCATTATATAGATCCTCCTTCACCACCAATAGTAGGAGTTGCGGATGTAACTGCTTCTAGTGTTGGTATACATTGGAACATAGGAAGTGATAAACAACCATCTGTAGTCCGTATGTATAAATAATATATTTTTTTGAACATGGATTTCCTGTATAATAGTAAATTATATACATGTGTATAGAATAATTAGCTTTTAGTAATAATTAAATGGAATTAAATAATTAAATATCCTTAAAGAAAATGTGTAAAATTATTTAATGAAGAAAACTTTTAAATGGAACTTTTTCAAAAACTGTACAAATGAAGTGAAAACTATTCTTTTCCATTTCAATTCCCCCACTTTTTTTTTTATTTTTAACTTATTATAAAAGTATGTGATACTAATCCAAAAATTAAAACCCACCCAAACTTTCTACAACGAATTCTTTCTACATTTTCTTTAATGTCATCACAATCAATTCCTAAGACAATTTTTTCCTTTTTTGAAAACTTACTTAATCTACTTTGCTCAAAAGTGAAATTGAAACAACATAAAAATCGTACGCCTCAATATGCCTCAGATCCATAGACTCGTGGATCATATGCCTAAATAGAAGGCTACGAACAACGAGGACATTAATAGTATCTCGAGATATTTCTTGCCCACTTGAGTCCATAGCAGATTCCAATTCCTCCACAGTATGCGCCCGTAGTGCCCCGGGCACAGCATGCCCGATTAGGATCTAGATATGTTCGATGGAAGAGAGATAGGATGAGGCTGCCAATCAGCCATTTAGGCTATTTCGAATTATACGTAAAACGTGATGATAGCCATGGTCTTGTTGGAATAACGTGCCAACGGTGGCCTGCACAAGTGGCAGAACCGTATTTACAACATCTTGTGTACTATACCAGTCTGATGTTAAATTGCCTGTAATATGCCCAATGAATGTCCGCTGTCCGAACATGATGTCATCCCAAGCCATGAAATCTGCAGTGAGACTGGGGAGGAGGGGGTGATGCTCAATGATATGGACTGCAGATGACATTCCCTAATAATACATCATACCTGTGTCCACGACACAATAATTCTCCATAAACTAAATCAGGATTCATCTGAAAACTGTACCCGATTCCATTCGTAGTGATAACGTTGACACCAGGTCAGGCATGTATCTTAATGGAGTAAAAAATTCCAGTTGCTCACTGCCAAGCGCGCAGCCGTAACCTGCTTCGAATTGTTAAGCTGCTGACAAATGTGAAGATGGCTGGTGGTATTGAGCATCACGTACAGTGGCAAACGGGTCTCGTCAAAACATTCAGTGAATCTCCTGGTCAGTGCGGACTGTTGATTCACTGTATAATCTACTGCATCTGTAGAATCCACTGCTTCTGCACTGTGTTCTCAGATGAACCTGCATCCATCTTGCCATCCGCATCCTGATAAACTCGAGTGACTATTGCCCTCGTTAACAAACGAGTTTGTCAAGCTCTAATCTCGTTTCGCAGGTAATATTACTGATATTCAGCTCGCAGAACGTCTTCGAGGAATATCCCACGCTTCTTAATAATTCCGATGCTGCAATTTGTCACTGATAGCATAACTAGAAACTGGGTATCATACGACCAATGTGCATGCAAATTTAGTCATTTGCTTTTGTTTTTCATTTCCACCCATCTTGTAATTTACGCTACGCGCATTTTTTCATATTGCAGCATTTTTACTTTTAAGGAGAGTAAATATTTTAAGTTAACAGTTTTATCTCCATTTTCATAATCCTTTCAATTTTCTTTTCTTTCTTGTAACTGTCATAATATTATTTGCATGATGTATATTTTGCTTTTGTGGTCCTATTTTCATACTTTTCTAATAATTCTCTGTTTGTAATATGATGCAGAATTTTGCCAAGAAACGATTAATTTCTTAATAGTTTGTTTAGATCTTTTTTATTCGAATTATTTGAAAACGGCAAGAAATTATAAAACGTATTTCTTAAATCTTGCAAAAAGTTATCCTTAAGTGAAATTGTTATCATGTACTCACACAATGAGAATAAAAATTCTATCTAATAGTTAAGGAATTTTTATAGTTAATTTCTTAATAATTGAGAAATCAATTATAATGAAAAAATTACTCAAAATAGAAAGATATTTTTTTGTGTGAATACGTGATTTTAAAATGACATTACAAGTTCCTGTTCATACAATATTATGATTTTGAATTACTCTTTATATATATATATATATATTTAATTAGAAAATTTATTAATGGAACTCAAACGCAATGGTAGAACACTCTTCTTTCTATTTTACATTACTGCTAGTCTCGTTGTTTTTTCACTCTTCCTTTCCATTAAATGGACGTGAATATAGTACTTCTATTCATTATGTTAGTGTATCGTTACAGCAATGCGGATATTTCTTTAAACGAAGAACAAAACTTTTATTCCAAAATAATGCAGAAGATTCCTTTGCATTCAAGTATTATTATGTGGCCCTGGTAACGAGTGGTCTTGATCATAAACTCGTGGCTGGCATTGTTTCAGTCAAGTCCCGGTATCATTGAAATATCGCTGGAGTAAAGGGGCTTATCTCCTTTAAATCTGTCGAAGTTGAAAGTCCTTCCTTGACGTAGTGTGGAACTTTGAAGAATGGATGCCGTCTTAGGTATCATCCTCATTACTTGAACTTGGTTTAAAATTATGAAGTCCGTCGCTAATAGCTCTCCTGTTGCTTCAAAAAGTGCAAAGTTATAATAAACACTCATTTCATTTTTGCAGGAGAAACTTAAAGAAAAATTGATTTTAGCGACAGAATGTTATACATCTAGACACTCCTTAAGATTCATAAAAAGTGCTTTCAAAGAAAAGCTACGTTTTCGTGTTGTAGCTATGCATAAAAATCAGAAAAAAATGCTGAATAAACCTCCATTTCTTTGATTTTTTTGGTCAAAAATTGTTATACGTATTTTACATATTAAATTATTTCAAGGGAATGAGTGAGTTAATATTAACGTCACACTGTTTAGCTACTCAAGGGCTTTTGGCGACGAACCTCGTAATTTTGTACCACGGTCAAGTGATGAGGACGACACCTGAGCTGGCACCCCTTTCCGAAATACCCCGCCACAGCACAACAACGGGAGGACGTTTGAGCTCTCGACAGATTTAACGTGCATCGCTCCCTTACATGGCGGGTCTTCAGTGGTACTAGGATCGAACTCATGACACGCCAGCCACGAGTCTGTTACCTTGATCACTAGGCCCTACCACGGCCACAAAATTATTTCAAGCCGAAACAACCAAATGTATGTGTAAAATAATCTGCATGTTTACTTTTCCTACTAGCATCTTCAACCTCTATATTAGTATTTACTTCTTTGAGATGTAAGGAAAAAAAATTGATATTCTGTAATTTTCGCACGAACAACTCTACTTAATAAAACCTAACATGAAAATTAATGACAGTTCTGTGCATAACATTAAAACAAAATTTTGTAGTAGAAAATAATACAAAAATCCTTAATTCTGTTTTATCACCATTATATTTATTTCTTATATAGCACCTGAACAAATTTTAGATACTATACATAGAACTTACTATTTTTGAGACAAACGAAATATTAATACTTAGAATACTCACACTCTATTTCTGTTCCTCCTCCGCCCTTTTAGACACATTTTGAAATAATTCATTCTGTTTTTCAATTCCTACTATTAGCTCACAATCTCTATTTATTTATTTATCTTGGTGGAATTTTCAATCATTAATAAAATACATTTTAAAGAACTCAAATGAGCTGACATTTTATATACATAATTATTTTAGATGACAAAAACAATAATTTAACTATAATTAATAATTTTAATTGATTAAAACTAATTATTTAAAGAATTACAAATACAGCCACGTTGGCATCATTTTTGGAGACTTAGCGACCCTTTAGGCGACTTGTGTCAAAACTTGAAAAGGTTTTTTTTCTCACGTCTTAAAGCATTCCGTTGAACTGAAATTTTATATACACAATTGCTTTGGATGACAATACGATACTTTAATGATAATGATAATCAGTGATGCACACAAGGGAGGGGTCCTGGGGACCGGACCCCCAAAGCCCTTGATTTTTTTCCGATTGATTATAATTCTAAGTATATAGTACGTGAAATTTAACTAAGTATTTGTTATTAATGGTTAATTTTATTAATTAATGCTAATTATTTATTCAGTAATTAGTTTTTTAATGTATTTTGTTCCCGAAAATCGACAAAATCAAAAGGAGCATGATACAAGATTGGTGAACTTTCGACCTCGGACCCCCTTGAAAAATTCCTGTGTGCGCTACTGATGATAATTAATAAAAATTAATTACCACTTAATGTTGTGATTCTGTCCTATGTACATACATATTTATATTAATTGTAACTATTTAATAACAAGTAGCTAAAATAAAAAATTTCTTTGTTGATCTAAATAGGAATTGAGACTTGAATTTTTTTTCTATATTACTTGTTATAGAATACCTTTTAGAGTTTCGTGAAGAAGGAGAAGAATGGGATCATATTCATTTACCTGGAGAGCGAAATTCCTTTTACTTAACTGGGCTCAAAGGGTCTACAAGATACGAATTGCGATTAGCTGCGTACAACGTTTTTGGTAGAGGAGAATTTTCTCCTACTATAGACTTTACAACTGGTCTTGCTGGTAAGTTTACTTCTATATTCATAGCGTAATATGTATTTTCGTGAATATATTCGAATATTTTTCCTCTGAGCGACTGCAGGGAAAGTTTAATACATACTTCATTAGATTCATTTTTAGAGTGAATAAATATGCATATTTTTTTATAAATATATAACAGCCTGTTACTATTTTTATAGTTATATTAAAGTAGGAAAGAAACTTTTTTTTATGTAAAAAAAATTATTTTATTTAAAGAAAATTGATATTCTTACGCAATTGGGTATTTTTATATAGTCATTTTAATTGAAAATGCCTTGTTATTGTTATAATTGCCTTATCTTTTTGATTCATAAAATTAATTTACGTTCAATATGCGACATAGCCATCGTTCGATAGCCATGTCGTGGGGTGTCGGCGTAAGTTAGAGGTGTGGGATTCTCTCGGAATGATGAGACATTCTATAATTCTTAATATAACTTTTATTAAGAATTTAACTTAAATTACTTAGATATCGAACAAACTTATATTAAGTGAGAATAAACCAAAACTTGTAGTCTTAACTAACTCAGATCGCGCAATTAGATCACTTATCAATATAAATATATTATATCTGCCTAATCTCGTCTCAATAATATACTAGCGTTCAGAATATAATCCTCCTACCTTGGTTGAATACTCAACGGTTCAATCACTTTCAGGTAGGCTGTTGGGCTCGCGTGCAATAGTATGCACCTTGTAGTAACGGCTTGATATCCGTGATGCTTTGGTAGGCCGTCAAATTACACTTCTACCTTTTCCAAACAGAGCTTTCTCTAAATTGCCATCCTTGCTCACTAAACTTTCTATCCTTTTAAAGGTTATCTTATTTGCATCTATGCTTCGTTTCACTTCTTGGATTTGGGTTGGAAAAGTTTTGCCATTAATCGTGGCCGTCAAAGAACGTAGAGGTTATGTTAGATAAAGAACGCGAGAGATGTCACAAATATTTTGTTACATTAATGTTAAATTAAATTTTTTGTATCAGTATATATGTAGGAGAAAAAGTCCTCAATTAAACAATATATTTGAAGTTATTTAACATAATTGTGCCTCTCTATAAGAGTTAGCATTTACACATTGAAAATAATTCTTGCTTTAATGTTTGTTAACTTATAATCATTACAACTTGCTTTATTCTCATTGAGTATTGCCATCCCTTTATGTTTGTTGAACATGTATTTTACATAAAGTATTTTCCTATGAACCGCGCATTAGCTATAAGTTTAATTTAAAATTTTTATAAATCTTTAATAACTTTTGCATCTCGCATTGCATTTTGAAAAGTTAGAATTACTATTATACGATATCCATTTATTTTAAATTTTTAAAGAACAACTTCAACTGGGATTATATGAGTTTGTAAACCCAGTTTAAAGATATTTTATTGAATACAATTTTTATATAATTATATTTGCATTAAGTTTCATAAAAGTAAGGGATCATAATTTCTCATTAATTTTACCCACATTATTAAAAATTATTTAGATGAAGCATGAATTTTATTTATTTCAGAAATTTCGGTGCCATTTTCAACTACTTACAGCAATACTCCTTTTTATTTCCGGCCATATTTTGTTATTCCTGTGGCAGCATCTGTAGTAGTTATAGTGACAACTGTTGTTATAGCATGGGTTTGTTATAAGAGAATGACACTTAGACAAGATAGATTACTAGGTAAGTATTTTTAAAGATCTGTCAACTATAAGGTCAAAAGCTCTTATTTTATAAAACTAAACTAAATTTCTCCTACTTTTAATTTCAAACATCTAAGATTCAATATCATTGTTTGTTTCCCTGACTTTTGAAAATATATGTTTTAAAATCAATTTTTTTTCTTTAAATCATGTTTTTTAAAAAATTTTATAAAATAATCCATGATGATATGATTAATAACACTATTTTTCAACGAATATTATATACCTCCGTTTGAAAAGATGAACAACATTAAGGTATCCGACCACGTTCGGAACAGTGATTTTACATAAGCGTATGAATGGATAATATTTATGATATTTAGGGTCACTTAGGTTAGAAAATGTATATAAAATTGTTTTGAGAATATTATTACAATAAAAAATTATTTAAGTACAATATTTTGACAAAAAATGAACATAGAATGACCCATTTTCAAAATATTCCCCTTTTATGAAAAATGCTTCTATTATAATATTTTACCTGTATATAGCTCAGACCTCTCTACAGAGGCTCAACTAGAATTTTTGAAATATATAACTTAGAAGTGGGTTTATCCATATTTTACGACAACAGAGGGGAGAAATTTTACGAAAACACCAATAATTATTTCAATTGTTGGTAACTCTGAAAATAATGAGAATTTTCCAAAAATCCTAGTTCAGACTCTCTGGAGAAATCTTTACTTTATATAAGCGCGCGCACGCGCGCGAAATATTATTATTTTAGAAGCATTTTTTATAAAAGGAGAACGTTTTGAAAAAAAGATTATTCTAAGTTAATTTTTTGCCAAAATATTGTATTTAAATAAATTTTTTTTCAAAATGTCCTTAAAACAATTTTATGTATGTATTCTAATCTAAGGGACACTAAATATCATGAAAGTTATCCATTTATGCGCTTTTTTAAAATCAAGGTTCCGAACGTAGTCGTATACCTTAATGTAGAAGTAAAAATATAGTGTAAAAGATTAATAAATGTTTATAAGTGTTGCTATTTATATTGCTTATTTAAACAGTTATTCTAGTGTAAAGTAATTAAAAGTTCTGTTTCCTTTTCTGAATATTTTCTATGTAATAAAAATCAATGAAATGTGTGATGTACCTACAAATTGCTGTATAAATCTTATTTGTTTAGTATTCATGAGTCAATTATAGTTTGTGAATTACTCTCAGCTATTATAAAAATCCGCTGCAGCATAATCATTTTATTTGCATTCAGAAAAAGTTATGAACCTACATTTTAAGCTATATATTTAAAGCAATATTAATCCTGCCGTGGATGTAACAGTAAAAAAAAAAAGTAAATGTAAATTCGTTATTACATGTTAGAAAATTTTCATTTCATTTTATTTTGAAAGAAACTTTAAAAAATTCAAAAGGGACAAGGGGAAAATAAATCTTTTTTCCATTCTTAATACTTTAGCTCTCCCTTTTCTCTCTATATATTTATATTTAACTTGTTCAAATTTTCAATCTTTAATAAAATGCTTTCTATTCAACCAGTCAAGTTCAGATAATTTTTTTAAACTTGTAGTGGATGACACTTGATGTTAATACAGTTTTTTTTAAAATATTAATTCATTAATTAAATTAAGGAGTGTTGGAAAGATAAAATCTTATTTTTTTGACAATTTGAAATTTTTACATTTTCAAATTGTATAGATTTTAACCTTTCTAAAAATACCTTACTTTAACCTCTAGGGTATTTAGAAGCCCTTAAAACCTATTTTTAAATAATCGTTGAATCTGGGCCACGCCCATTTGAATGGCAAAAAATTTAAACAAAGTACTTCGTTTTTGCTTAAAAGTATAACGTCTGATATAAACCAAAACATGTTTTATTTTAAATTTAGCCTTTTATTTTTTTATTTCCTAGCCGATTAGAAGTCTCACTGTATACATTAAAATCAGTTTATCTCAAAATGTAAATTTTGATGTTCGATGTACCGTTTCTGAGAAACTACTGTTCACACGTATGTAAATTTTTTATGATATATTTATAATGATGGCTAATATTTACTGAAATGAGCTTTTTCTAAAAAAATCAGAATTTTATTTTTTTACAAATTTTTTATGTGAAAAATGGGTCGAATTTCGCAATGTTTGATAAAATATTTTAGAAATTATTAAAAAATTCAAATTTAGCTAAAAGCTCATTTCAGTAAAATGAAAAAGGTGTACTTTAATTGTATGAAAAATTTCCACCAAGTACATGTAACAGATTTTGAGAAAACGTACATCGAAAACAGCCAATTTAACATTGTCAGTATATATAGAGAAAGAGGTTTCCAACCCCTTAAATTAAATTAATTAGCTGTTTTCGACACTAACTTAGATTTGTCTCCATTGTTGTAACAATGTAACTGTTAAAACAATGACAAAAGTTGACGTCGAAAACCGGTTTTTCAGCCAAACTAGCCAAACCGGGTGAGCATTGTTACAACAATGCAGAAAAATCATGATCTTTTTTCAATTCTTACTATTTTATAGTTCACTCTCTCCCTATATATATATATATATATATTATATATATATATATATATATATATATATATATATATATATATATATATATATCTTGTTCAAATTTTCAATTAATAAAATACTTTCTATTTATCCATTCAAAGTAGGAATTGACTTTAAAAAAATTTTTGTATTATTTGTTTTTAAAGTAAATAGAATTATTTTTGCACGAACAGTTTTAAAAAATACAGATACAGTTAATATTAATAAACAAAACGAAGGAATAGGAAACTTTGTCAACATCGTATCAGATGAAATTTATTTTAAACTGAATCTACGAACACACTTTTTCAAATATGAAGATAAAATATGAAGATTTACTGAAATTTTATTTGTTACTGAAAATCTACTTGTGTATTTATTTTTATTCTTTTCTATAACTGAACTATTTCTTAATTTTAAGCTCAGGAAAAATAATATTTATTTCATAATGAATCGCTAATTTTTATATGCTATTTGAAAAAATTCCTATAAGAATAAACAGCTCTGTGGTTCTCTGTTTTATGATTTTAAGAGAATTGGTTGTAGAATTGTAGTTGGTTGCTTTCTCATACTTTCTGCGAGTTTTTATATACTTTGAATTTCTATTTATTTTATTTGGTTTTTCCAGTCGAGGTTGCAAAGGGGGAGGTTGGCACCTTCAAACTATTTTTACCCCACACTATTCGGTCTTGAGTCCGAAATTGTGTGCTTTGACTAGCTAGGGGGGGTTTTTTTTCACATTTTTTTAGTTGATTTGATCTTTAGGTCTTTCTTTTATACTTTTATTACGTTAATTTTTGTTATGTTCTTTGTTATTATTTACAAATTCTTGTTTTTGATAACTTATATACCTCGTATTAATATGCCTGAAAATATACTTTATCTTCTAAAAATCTTAATTGCAATGAACATTGATTTCAAAGTCCTTCAGTTTAAATTTAAGATGATATAAAATCAATTAAAAAAGAAATTTATCGCGTGTACTGTCATTTCATTCAAGCAATAATATGAACATGAATAACTTATGCACGAAATCAATATCGAAATAGTGTGACTCAAGTTCTTCTACAATATCAATTGATAATCAAGTAATTTTATTATACTAAAAATTCAAAAAATATTTATGAAAAATTAAACCTGTTATGTGCTTAAAAACCTACATCATAACTCCGAAGTCTATTCCTGCAGTTAATATATATTTCTCATTCATAAATAATTTTAATATACATTTTTCCTATGTCCCTTCATGTCTTCATACACCATGTTATAGTTCAACATATCGAAAACAGAGAATGTCTTGCTAAATCAGTAATTTGTAATGATTCTCTAACAGCTGCTTGTCAACCTTTGGATTGTCGTCTTATGCAAGCAAGAGTTCCTTTGCAAAGAGGGGATACAGCAGGAGGCTACTGTGACCCAGTAGCAAGACCTCCGTCTTACACACCACCAATGGGAGGTAGACATCCTGTAGGAATACCTGACGATGATGATGCTTATGATGCACCTTGGGACATGGCTAATCCAGGAGGAGTACCAGCTAATGTAAGAAACTGATCAATTCCTATTTGTTTGTTTATTGAAATATGTTGACTTTTATTGAAGTAAACGACTATTGTAGAACAGTACAACAGTCTACTGTGTAAGGAAAATGTAGTAAAATTTAAAATGTTTTCATTTGTAGATTATTTTAACCTTATATTGGTACGATTATTTGATAGTATTAGTATAATCCTAAGCTAATGTTATTAATTTATTGGAACATATAGACATGTTAAATATTAACAAAGAAAGTATGGATATAATGGTTGGTATTTTCAAATGATGATATTTTAAAATTTCAGAAAACGCATAAATGGGTAAAACGTCTTAGTATAGATTTTAAATTAAATAAATATTTAAAAGGAATGAATCTGTTTAATTAGAGATGACACTTTTTGTTCTTGCATTTGTTTTCAACAATTAACCCATTTTATCCCACTGTCCTATTTAGAGGACAGCTGCAAAATATAACGTGGAAATCATTATTTGTATGTTGCGAATATTTAGACAGAACATGAAGGGATATGTATTAGCTTCTTTCAGCGTAAGTTATATGTTTCACCCCTTCCTACTTTCTCTGGAAATTTTGCTTAATTATCGCATTTGTGAGCACAGTTTGTATCATCTCTTTGGGGTTGCAGAATTCGTTTTCAGTTTTTTACACTTGGTTGGCCATTTTTTATGTGATAGTACTGTTTCGTTATGATCTCGGTGGTTATTTAGAGTGATATTGTTCTTAGGTAAGTTTTAGCCAATTATTTTTTAACTGTCCTTTAAATAGGACAGTGGGACGATACGCATGCAATTGACGTGTTTTTTTTCTCTTTATAACGAAAGTTAAAAAATAATAATAATTCCCTCCTAGTGTTTCACCCATGCTTAGCTATGTCAGTGCGAAGGTTTCTGAAGTTAGAGGAAGTATTAGAATTATTAAATAGTTTAGATTCATATGAAAGCGATGTTGAAATTGCTGTGTTACCACCAGATGCTAGTGAACTGACTAACGAAGATGAAGGGGATGAGAATAAGTAAATACTGGTGAGATTATTATAAAAGATGTTCCTGGGTCTTTGGAGGTTAGAAGTGGAGATAATTTCCAGCCTGAACCACCCACAAACTCTAGTGTTTCGACAACAAAGAGCAGAAAAAGCTAAAAGACATCAGTCATTTTGGATAAAGAATAAATCACCCCATTATACAAAATAAGAAACACAGGCTGACTCAACTGCAAGTGACTTGCTCAAGCAGATGGAAACTAAATTGAAAGGTAAAACTCCATCAGAGCTTTTTGAGAAGTTTTATTCCGTTGAAGTTTACGATCTCATTGTAAAAGAAACTAAGCGATATGCAGCAGATGTAAAAAACGAACACGATTTCTTGGCCACTACTGACAAAATGCGTGTTTTATAGGAAATTTGCTCTTCTAACTGGTTATCATTCAAATACTTGTGAACATGATTAATGGTCAGGTGTAGAAGACTTTGGCATTACCCTGGTGAAAAATACCATGTCACGAAACCGCTTCCAAAAAGTGAAACCTTATTTAAACTTTGTGGACAATGTGGAACTGTTGGTCAGCATACCCAGGATTGATCCCCAGGAGGATACTCCTTCAAAGTAAATCCTTTGTTTGCCATACTCAGTAATAATTTTATGAAATTTGGACACTTCCCTTCAAATACAAACATTGGTGAAATGATCATCATGTATTACGGTAGGAATAGTCTGAAACAGTTTATCCGAGGCAAGCCAATACGTTTTAGATGTCAACTTCGGGCACTCTGTGGAAGCTAGGGATATTGCATGAATTTTTCTCTCTATTGCGGTAAAGAATCTGATGCAAGATATGGTACTCAGGTTGTAATGATACTAACCGAGAATTTTGTGTGAATCCCTCAAGTTACACTTTATATTTTGACAACTTTTTTACTAGCATTGATCTTTTGAAAAGTGAACAGGGTTTTCGAGCTACAGAAACCAAGTGAGAAAATCGGTTAAACCACGAGTGTCCTTTAGAAGAATCTAAGCATATGTGGAAGAAAGAAAGAGGGGTGCCTGATTTTTTCATAACGGGAGATTGAGCTTCCCTGCGGGAAGCAGGTTCTCCATTAATCCATCCACTTATGTCTGATTTTGCATTTGACGAGAACTCCTCGTGCGATGGAATGACAATAGAACTATCACTGTTGCTACAAATTTCATTAGAACCATTATTTGATGGGAAGAAACGAGTAAGAAGACACAAGGATAAAATTTACGAGAAAATGCCAAATTTGAAAAATTCTTACAATAAACATATGGGTGGTGTGAATCACCACGACAGGTTGGCTGGACTTTATTCCATTAAAAATCGTGGAAAAAAGTGGTACTCGCAACTTTTTATATGTTCACTAAATATGAGTATGATAAACGCCTCGATAATTCACAAAACTCTCAACAAAGATGAAGCACTAAACTTGAAGGAGTTCTGAAGTTTTAACGACAGTCTATCTAAAAAAAAACTGTGATAAGAACGAGAGGTAGACCTAGGATCTTGACTGTACCTTCTTATACAAAAGAAGACATCTGTAAAGATAGTGTTGGTCATTTTTTACAAAAGGAAGAAAAATAACCTCGTTGTCAAAGAGGGGGCTGCAAAGGAAAACCAGAAACATACTGTGACAAAACGCTTTGTCAGGCTTGCTTTGAACCTTTTCACCAAAATTAGAATGAAATTAAACAAAAAAGTGAAATATTTTGTGAACAAGAAAGAATTATTCAAATAAAGTAAAATCATTGAAGAGAACACTAAAACATGCAAGTGCAAATTTTATCCCCTTTATCCCAGTGTCCTATTTAAAGGACGGTTCAGATTTCTTATATAAAATATATAAATCTTTCAAATTTTGTTATATTTAGTTTGTTTAGGTTTAACTAACTTTAGAAAATATAATTCTACAAAAATTTGAACAAAATAAAAAAATTAGGATAAAACGAGTTAATGATAAAAGGAAAATTACGATACGTAAAAAATATCTTTATAATATTTTTAAATGACTCAATCATCATGTGTTTTTACAGTACGAAAAGAAGCTATATTAAATGTAAAATTAATTTTTAATCAAAAATTTTAATCCAGAAGTAAATAATTTTATAACGATTTAAGAAAATACATCGAAAAATTTTTAAGGTACAAATTAAATTTTAATTAACGCGTCAGTTTTAGCATCGCATAGTTATTTATTCATTTTTTTATTATAAATTATGCTACATAAACAAATTTTAAATACAGTATTCAATTTTTTTTTCTTTTGTATAATTATCTTAGGCACAGGCTGGAAGTTATACTCGCTTGAAAAGTCAAATGCCAAACCCAGGAGGAGCCATCGTCATAGGCCACCAAAGTGGTTCTAGCCGTTAGTTGCCGCTCAGAAAATTTTTTGTACTTTCTTTGTATTGATAGTTTCCTATTGAAATGTTGACTATGTCATCCGAAACTGTAAGAAAACGAGAGAAATTTTAAAACTTTCGAAAAAGCAGTTGTACCTTGTTTTCTGGAAGTATTATTGAAGAATGTGAGGCAAACTAAGTTATATCTCAAAAAGAAATCTCATTCTCATATTCCCGTACGAAGTATTATGAACTAATGAGGAAAGGGGTAATATGAATCGCTATTTCCCATTCTTATACGATATATGGAAAAGAAATGAGCTACCTAATGTAGATTCCGTGGATGTTGATGTTGTATTTGTGTGTTTTTAATGTCAATTCACTGTAAGGTAAAAACAAAAAAGAATGTTATCTTACTTATTTTTAGCACGTAAAATATTAATATTTTTTCCAATTATCATTAAATGGTGTCATTTTTTTTTTTTTCTTGTATATAAATGAAATTAGACGTTTGTAAATATTCCATTAACCTGTTTAGCTTTTTGATAAACATTAAGTTCAAAATGCGATCCTTTTAGCTTACAAAAATGTGTTCATAACAACAAAGCGCAAGCGCTGAATTTTTCACTTTTGCTGTTAATATCACTTATTCTTCTGAATGAGAAAGTGCTGCAACCAAACTCTTTTTCTAACTTATTTTGTACTTACCAATAACTACATGTTAAAAGCACATATAAGTAAGCAATATATAAGTACATATATTGTCTGTTAAAACTTCCCAGCTTTATAAATACCAGTCATAAGATTGTACAAATAATATGTGTGAACATTCTTACTCCTCGTTGAGAATCTTAATAAAAAGTATCAAATGTTTCTGAAAGGAAAGTTAATACAATAATAAAATGAGTACTCGAAGAAAGTAGGCTAGGTTAGTAATAATATAATGCCTGTTTTTTTTTACATTTAAATGGTAAATATAGGTGCGGGGGGAGGACTAGATAGTGAGGGAAATTATTTTATTTGACTACTAATACGAAACTAAAAATTTGGAAACTGGCATGCTATTTTATTTTCCTTTCCTATAATTTTGCACAAATTTAAAAATTCTTCTAAAAAATATATTTATATACAATAACATCAAAAATAAATAAAGCAAGCAGAAAAATCATAGCACCACCTTCAGGACACGAATAAAATCTTATTATAATTGTAAAAAAAAATTAGCAATGTTTAATTTTGCATTTAGAAATTGTGTGTTTGAATATTTCTACATAATTTTAATAACAAAATTAAGGAACTATTTTGTATAGGTAAATAAAAAATAAGAAAAGCTCATTAACGATATAAATAAATTCATCAGATATTCTAGTTAATTTTAAAAAATCTACTTACTATTTATATAAAGAATTATTGACAAAGGAACCTTGAAAAGATTTTTCAAGAGCTCATAATAATGCCCAAGAAAAATATTAGCTCATTATTTTAAATCGTAACTAGATATTTACTTCCATTTTCTTATAAATGTATAAAATGAATTAGAGTAATATTAGTTGTTTTTGTTGCCAAAATAAATTTTAATTCTTGTTCTAGATAAGCAACAAATAACTGTTAAAATGGACATACCTTTAATGAATAATTTTCTAGATATTCAATATATATATATATATATATGAAACGCTTTTTTATATTATTATAATTTAATACATTATTATTATTACTTTATTCCTTATACTATTCTACGTATTAAAAGGGAAGAAAAATATTCTAAAAAAGAGTCGATGGGACAATAATGGTTAAATGCTAACTTTCAAACGTATCGTTCTTAATTTTCTTAAAGAGAATATAGTTTTTAAAAGAGAAATATGGAAATCTATAGTTTTCAAAAACAGAATATTAAATGGGAGGGGGGGGGACGAAGAGCTTAAAAATATGTCAATAAAATTATATAATTGACTTTAAAAGAAATTTCTAAACAATTTAAATAAAATTCCATCATCTCAACCACAAATCCAATCACTTAAAATTCTTAAATTACTGTTTTTAATTATTCAAAAATTTCTTAAAATGATAAATCCCTCAATAAAACAAAAAAGTTTCTACCAAAAAGGGAAAAAATCGCATTATTGAATGTCCTTTCCAAAGAAATCTTACTTGCAATAAAAATTGAAAAAACATATCCTTGAAATAACTTTTAACTTTCAATAAATATTAATTTTTTAATTGCAAGTAATCCTTAAAAATAAATAAAACTGGGAATCCACATTCATACTTTAGCAAAAAAATTTCAAAAGTATAAAAGATTACTACTGAAAATTTCGAAAGTAATTTTTAAAAAACTGAAGATCCTTCTCAAAATTAATAATTTCAGTAGTTATTTCAGCAATGTAAGATATTTTATTGCCATATGTCAGTTCCAAAAGAAATGCGTTGAGACGTATTAATCTGTATCTCTTTTAATTATATCATTTTAATAAATACATAATGATATTGTATATTTCCAGTACTTGATCACAGTGTACAAATATCTTTAAGATTACTTTTAATTATTTGTAATTCCAATGTTGTTATGATCCTTTCCAAGAACTTTCCCATTGTTGTGACCAGATTATTGTAGAATGTTAAACATTACATTTTTAATAAAATTTTGCCACTATGTATGTATTTCTTTCATAATGGATTTAAGTTACTTTTAAAAACTATATAAATAAGATTTTCTAAAAATACGTACATTTGAAAATCTCTTTTAAAAACTGTATGCAATTGGAATATGCTAATTTTTTGTAGTATATCACTGATTTATGAAAAGCATATTAACAATATCAAAACAAATAAAATTTTAAAAATTTATTTTAATTTCAATTAATAATTAGGATAATTAACTTTCAAGTATGTTAAATTAATTGGAAAAAATTTTATAAAATAAAATAGCATTTGAAAAATAGTTCTTAATATTAAATCAAATGTTAATTATAAATTTCATTCTCAGATCTTCATTTGAAAATTTTTTTCTTTTCTTCCTTCTTTGATCAAAAAATTGCCACAATATTTTTAATGAACATATTATGGATCATCAGATATATATATATTTAAATAAATTACAAAAATTTTCTAGCAATTCTTTTTATTAATGTGAATTTTGTATATTAATCTGTATAAGATTTTTCGGAAATAATTATCTTCAATAATTTTATTTTATTTGATTAATTTCAGATACTTCCTTTAATATAAAAAAAGAAAACATATAATGCAAATAAAAGCAAAAATCAAATAATTTATCAATTATAGGGCAAATTTCAACTTTTCCTATCAAACAGAAAATAATTTAATTTTTACATTACATTTAAATGGCCCTTACTATAAATATTTTGAACTGTAACCCTCTTTTATATATTTTGGAACATTTAGTCTATAGTAAATTGTTTGCTTTTATAATAAACTATCTTTACTTCAAACAATGATACCTAACTACAAAGCAAAATGTTAATTACAAAAGTTTTGATTCACTTTTAACTGACATTGCCGAACATACAGCAAGCTATTAAGTACATAAAGGAAAAATGGAAGAAAAATTAAATATGTTGTTGAAGAGAGAGTGACCTTCTTATATCAACTACAATGATATTATAACAGAGCATATCTTACGATTTGAATAAGAGCATTGAAGATTTCTAAAAGTCTAGATCCCAAAAAGAAATAAAAATTGCTTATCACTGAATTCAAGAAGGTTAAAAGAAATTCAATTAATGAGACTGAGTTAGTATTAGACCCTTTTTGGAGATAATACAACAAAATATGTAAAATGTGATAGATTTTTCAAGTTTTGAATTTTAAATGAACTAGAGTTTCTAATTGCAATTTATCCAGTTGTTTTTGTACATGGTCTGACAACTTAGACAGATCTGAATTTTGGTATCCACCCACAGTATATAAATCATACAAACTTTACAAGGCCAGTACAATTTAACTGAAAGCAGCTCTAATTATTCCATACAGTCATCTTCAGGAGAATTGAGATTCAACTCCATTACTTAAAAAAGTGGGATAAGGTCTCACAACTTAATCTAATCTCTACAGATTCATATTAAAAACATTGTCTGCAATATACCAATAGTTTGGTGATATATAAATGCTAGACATTAAAGTAAAATTGAGATACATTTTGTAATATCATGGGGAATTAGTGATGAATGAAACAAAGCAAATGGTTTAAAGTTAACATTCCATATTATAAACATTCTTTAAATTCTAGAATGATTTCTATGATTATTAATCATTGTCTAAATTCACACACTTAAGCATTGAACAAATTCTGAAAACATCCTTCAAAAAAAATTACGATTCTTTAGTGTATATTTTTATACCCATTTATACTTTAACAAACAAGAGAAATCTAGTCCTTCCTATTGAAAAAACAAACAAACTGTTTTTAGTTATATTTTCACATAATACTTGAAACTGAAATTACCTTTCAAAATGACACATAGACACACATAAATCATAACAAATTTATTAAGAGTAAACACAACATAACAAGCTTTAGGCCTTAATATATTGCCTGTCAAACAGTGACATTAAAACATAATGTCATGAAAAATGTTTTCTTGTTAGATATAAAAGTATCACTATATTCTTAAGGAATCTAAAGTTAAATAGTGTTATATATACATAAAAACTATTACACTGGTTATTTTATTTAATTCAATATTAATTACCATATTAAACATTAAAAGTTAGAAATCAAAATGAAAAAAAGTATCCAATTTCTTAAAATACATGTTTTATAACAGAAATTTAAAATATACATCAACTACACAGAATTATATATATAATTCTACCAATAAAAAACATTTTGATATATATTAGAATAGTTTAATGCTACTTTTAGAGTAATAAACTGTTATTTTTAATTCCTTCAAAATTAGTCAACAAAATCAGATATTTTCAATACAAAAAAAATAAAAATAGTAATAATATAATTTTATTACATTCAATCAACCAATATTACTTTTAATAAATAAAACTTCAATTTTTGGAAAATTTTAAAATAAACTAGTAAAATTACAAAAATTTTAACTTGTGAGCTTTTGTTTCAGCAAATTTTGTTTGTGTGATAGAATTTTACACTAACATAGAAATATTTGAGAATGGGGAAAAGGGAGTTGCAAGAGATGCATTTAAAAATATAACATGTGAAAAATAGATGCTTTTGGTTCCAAACATTTTAATTATCATTAATTTGATAATAATTGCTTGCTTAAAAATAACAATGTGTTCATACCAAAAATAACTTTTCTTTGAAATGCATCTATAATCATACACTAGTTTTATTTTATTTTAAATCTGTTTATGTCCATAATTTTTAGGGAAGGAAGAGTGAAAACATTTTAACTCCACATTTCTATATCAGTCAATAAATAACATCATAAAAACAGCCAAATTTTCGTTAACTTACACACATAAATTAGTAAGACATACTAGTATGAACACATATCATTCATATCCACAAAATTAACTTCGAAATAGAGAAAAATCTTATCTGTATCAGAATTAATAAAATCTCTCTGCATGCTTCAAAAAATACATTATCTATTCATTGCTTTTATGTAAAAATAAGAAAATATTTTTAACCATCCATTTGAACAAGGAATGATGTGAACATCTTAGACTCAAGGAAATTAGCAACTTGTCAATCACCATTAGCAAGTAACTAATGCAATATAGAGGTAGACATTTATCAATAAAAATAGTTTAATCTAGAGACTGGTTATTTTTTCACCACTAAACATGCACAATGTACAAGTAAGAACTGGTATGTTTTAGTAAATTTTAAAATTAAATGTGAATAATTATTTGCAAAGATTTCAGATTGTGTTACATAAGTATAAGAAGATATCAAATTAACATAAAATGTAGAACTCTACTACACTTTTCCAGAAGTTTTCAAAACAAAAAGAAGAAAGAAAGCAAATAACATCACTTTACAAATAAAAAAATTTCCCACAATGAGACCATATATTTAAAAACTAAAATAGTGAAAAACATTACAAAATACTGGGATACAAAATATTTTTAAGTCATATATCCATCATTTAAAAATAATTACACAAATTTTTTCTTTGATAAAAGCAGTCACAAAGTCAATTTAAGAATCAATGGCAGATATTATTTTTAAGAAATAAATAAAATTATATGAAAGATAAAATGTGTAGTTAACTGAACAATATAAAACTTAATTTGATAAACATTCAAATATTTAAAAATAGTTACTTTTGATAAGGTATTCACTAAAAAATCAAAATCAGCCTTTCAAAATTTTTCCATATTAAATTTTGAAAAGAGTATATCTTATAATACAACACATAAAATTTTTAATTACTTACAAAAAGCATACAATTGGAAGTTATTTTTTCAATTTTAGAATAAACATTTCCTGTATTTTTGTAGCATCAACACTATCAGCCAAATATGAGAATTGTGAAAAAAAATTTAATTAATCCTAATAATCTAAATTAAACATTTATATTTAAATATACCTTTTAAAACATCAACATTTAAAATTAATCCAAAGGAATTAATTAGTAACACATGATCTGTATAACTCCAATTCTATGTGAATTCTGCTATCTTAATAGAAATTAGAAACTTATATAATAATAAAGAAAGCCTTTCCCTCTCCAAACTTTAAAGCATATAAATATATTTCTTGGTTACTGATAATAAAAAATATTACATGTTTATAGAACACATAGTTCATATTTAACAAAAAAATCCCAAATATAAATTCAATTGAAAATTGATACAATTCTAAAAGCTATTTTTTTAATTTTCCACTCCACTATGCAATGAATGGCACTGTTAGTCTTGCATCAGATGCTAAGAGTTAAAACATTTTTATTAAAAACTATACAAAAAGTCTTCATAACAAAAAATAGAATACATAATAAAAGTAATATTTATAATCATCACATTAAACAAAGCAATAATTTATAAAATGAAAAATATTAAAACAAATACATTAGAAAGCCCAAATTTTTCACAGGTATGTAGTGTTTGAAAATGTACAATGAATACGAATTACACAAAATTTATGGGAGAAAAGCTGCAAAAATAATAATATTAAAACAAATTTTGAGAGTAAATGCCAATACTCAAATTCTGTACTTAAATTATTTTAAAATGTGGGGGAATATATTTGCATAAGCAAGGTGCAAATTAATTTTTAAGTTTCTAACAAAAACATCTATTTAAAATTTGATATAAATTTTAGCACCATTTTTGTTTGTACCTTGTATGTTTTATTTTTGGAAAAAAAAGCATTACAAAATGCTTGAAGATATATTTCTTCAATCTAATGATCAAAATAAAAATTTTACAAATAAAAATTCTATAATTTTTAAACATTGAAGTATTAATAACATCCAAAGTGCATAACAATAAAATAATATTTCCCCCAAAATAAATAAAATTCAATGTTTCACCCAAAATATATAGGAAGAAAAAAAAAAGAGAGAACAATGTATCTAAAACATTATCTAAACTTAACATTTCAATGCAAACCAATAGCAAAACACCGGCAGTGAACTGAATGAAAGGAAATAAAAGCATAGCAAAGTAATTAAGTAAAAGTACTTATTTCGAGTCAACTAAAAACTCATCTCCATCTCTAATTTGATAACTGTACAGTTTCCTGTTGTTATATCTGAGTTCATCAGGACCACAAACATCTTTCATATCTTGATCAATATAAAAAAGTCTCATTTTTGCAGGTCTAAGTCCAAATTTGTCACTAAGTGTAGCTTTAAGCTCTTGGACTGACTGTTGAAGATTCACAGTTAAAGTTGATTGTTCTTCACAAAAGTGAACAAAAACTTGTGCAGTTTTTTTAGGAGAAAGATCAACATCCACTAAAGGATCAAGCTTTCCATGAATTGCTTCCAGTTCATAAAATCTGTTAATTAAACATGTATTAAAAGCCACCTCTACATAACTAATAATCACATAATTTATAATATTTAATTCTTACAAAATCAATTTATAAAACTCTTGGCATGTTTTAAAATAACAAATTAATTGTTCATATTCACAACAAAATTCCATTTATAAATTAAATGATTTAAAGTAATAAATATAAAAATTGCAGAATCTGTTTTTTTAAAAAATCTAAAACAAGAAACAATTTCAAAATCACACACTAGATTTTAAATTTTTTCCATTTTTAACAATAACATTAACAATTGATTTCAAAATAACTAATTTATAAAATAATAACACCTAACAACTAAATTCTTCCTATTTTAAACGAATAAATAATCATTGCATATTGATAAATTGAATATAAAAAACTTTCTAGTAAACAAATTAATATTAAAAACAGTTAGAATACTTTAAGTTAGAATGACTTTACTGATATTTCAAAAATGAACTCAAAAGCATTAATCTCAATATCATATTAATTTTTTAAAAAGCTATTTCAATCAATGAAATAAAACCACATTATAAATATACCTTTTAGGTCGTTCATCTTCTGATAAAAAGAAGCGTATAAAAGCTCTTTCTGCATCTTCTCTTTCTTTCTGAAGTATGGCACTACCATTCAAACGAATCACAGATGGAAGATAAGCAATAAGATGTTGACGTCTCTCTAATTCACTGAGAGCCTACAAAAAAACATGATATAAAATTATTCATGACATAAATTATAGTACGATAAAAATATACATGAATCAGCTTTTAATTTAATGCTCATAAAACATTTAGATAAAAGAAATATTAAAAAAATTAGTCATCATATATGTTTCCTATAGCAAATAGACTTATGATAATATGTAATATTAAACAGATATATTTTAGTTTTCAAGCTACAAACTTAGCAAAGGAGTAGGATTTTTTTTTGTAAATTTAGAAGTTTTTTAATTTTTATCATTGTTATTCTCAAAAAGATGATTTTATCAAAAAATATGTATAACATATATAATCTTATTGGTGAGAGGAGACAGATGGTAGAAAGCCAAAAAAAAAAATCACAAGTAACAAACTACCAGTAGACTGATATCACATTTTCCAGCCGTAGAATAAAGGTATATATACACAACCAGTAAAATGTGTCCCATTAACAGATGCTTACTTTAGATAGCCTTTTTTGTAGGTGCCAGAAACACAAAATTGAACAGATAAGCAATAAGTTTGAGTACTCTTTATGGAGAAAAACAAATTTTGTCAAATTTAGTGAGAAAATGCATACAAAATGTCTACTGGTAGTTTTTTTTCCAATGAAACATTCAATTTAACCCTTTTCATTTTTCTTTTGTCCATGTAAAATTTAAAATGTTAATGAGCACATAAATACCATTATTTATAATTCCATTCAATTTAAGAATTTAGAAAGAGAGAAAAAATGCTTTTTTTTCCCCTAGATTTAAAAATTAAGTAATTTTGTGTATTGAAAATATGCTTAACTCCAGATTATGTTGCTGATGACTTTGTTCAAACATTATTGTCAAGCATTTTCATATTTTTAATAAAATTTTCCTATTGTTCTCTGGTTTTTTGTTTATATTTTAGTTTTGCATTCTTAAATTGTAATACAAGTAACATTTGCTTGTAAGTCAATGTTCTAAATTTTTAATCACAAAGTTTCATCAATGACAGCAATAATTTAATAACATGGTTATGGAACAAATGTGGTGTTTCTTCTGCCATACAAGTGGTGTGATATTTTAAAAGCCCTATTGAGAGAAAGCCATAATATAATTCACATGGAAAGTACTATTGAATGTCTTCATGCTGCCGACTATACGCAGTTTAAAAGATAATATCTGTTACCTTGTGAACAGAAATCAGTAATAAGAGAAAGAGTTAAAATCACAAATGAAGAAATAACCACCAAAGAAAAATCTAATTACAACTTCAGAAAGATCATGCCAATTCCACGGTTTATTAAAGATTATTGGACCTTGTTTTTCTACAACAGTGAGGCAGCCATAAACTGGAAGAGAATTTACAGCCAATACTCATGTATACATTATTGGATTATTAGAATAATTCTTTGGTTGTAAAACATTAGAAGAAAATGACGTCAGACTTTATGGTGCTCAATTAAGGAGTCATCACACAATTGAATACAAGACATCTAGAAGACCTGCATTAACCCATCTAATTAATCAGTTACTTTCCTAAAAGTTTCTAAAATATTATACAACATGTGTATCATTGCAATAATTATGACTTCACATTTGATTAAATGTTACTTGAACTCCTTGCTGAGGAAAGCTGAATCAAATAATATAAACATGACTTAGTGATACTAGTCATATTGATCTTAAAGAAAAAGTTTACAGACCTAAATCTAAATCTGTAAATTCTAAGAAATCTAAGAGTAACAAGACCTAAAAGTAAGAGGACTTTGATTTAAATATTTTTTTTAAAAAATACCCGATGTGTTCGTTTGATTGACTGTTTTTACATCACAATTCAATGCAACACAAGGGCTATTGGTGAAAGACCTCACAATTTTGAACAGCCATCAAGTGAGAAGGACGATGCCTAAGCTGGTACCCATCTTCAAATTTCTATGCTGTGCTGTGACGATTCAGTGCCTCGTCAGATTTAATGTTTTTCAGCCCTCCACACACTTGTCTTTAATGGCACCATGACTCCAACCCAGAATCAACAGAAATAATGCAGACAATGACTACCTGACAACCATAGAGGTAAATGATCTAAAACGTTGGTACAATAGATTTTGCAAATTTATCATTCAGTATATTTTTAAAATTTAGTTAGAATTAGAGTATTTGAAAAAATACCACAGTTGAAATCCATTAATGTGGACAACGGGGTTTACAAAATTGGCAAAAAAATGTGTCATTTAAAACAATTTCTAAAATCAGGCTAAAGAAACCACTTGAATTACTGCATATGGAAACCTGCCTCATTTCTATTATATTTCATGCAAGTATTTCATCACAATAACTGATGATTATTCTAAAAGAGAAACCATTTTCCCGCTAAAGAAATCTGATATTTCAACTGTTTTATCCGAAATCAAAAATAAGCAGAAAGATTCCTAAAAAACAAAAATTTTATATCAGGACAGGTAATGAACCACAAAAAGTTTTGTAAGTTCGGGGTTTTTCAAGGAGTTAAAAAGGAAAAAGATATATCTCTCCACCTGAAATAAATAGGGTAAGCGAGAATAAACAACAACCACATTATGGAAAGTGGTCTAGGAAATAAGTTTTGATCAGAAGCACTTATATGCTTCACCACCGGCATTGAATTTGGCATTAGAACCATACCTATTTTGTGAGCAGTATTATAAAAAAAATCTTTGGCTAGGTTTTCATCAACTTTTGTTTATACAGCAGGTGTAAACAATTGAAATAACAATTGAAAAATAAATTTAATATAAGAGTAAAAAATGGTATTATGGTTGTATAGGTTATGCAAAAACAAAAACTACAGAATTTGGGTTCTTGAATACAGGAAAACTATCAAGACCAGAGTAATGTTTTACTTACTGTTGGTTTTTATACGGCCTTATGCTCAAATAATAGAAGTCTGCAAACTTCCCTTGTAATAGAAGATCCCAAATCAGATGAAGAGGAGATAAATTTATAAAAAAGATGAACTCCCTAAGAAAGTTTCCAGGCACAATGGAAGAGAGTTGATTCTTATCACAATTATGAAGGAATGTCCTTCCCGTTAAGATCGAATAGCGGTGTTGAGAAATATTGTATAAAACCCATTAGATAAAATTTAATAACAAGCTTATTAATTTCAGTTGAAAATAAAAATATACTGGTACTGTACCAAAAGGTGAAACTAGTACTACTGAGATATGTATCCAACAGAAGCATATCATAAAGACATAATCTCTCGAAATTTTAAAAGTAGATTCTACATCTCTTGAAAAAATAAGTGGTTTGTTGCTATAAAAGAGCAAAAGAACATCATATCTAAAAGATGTGTGGGAATTACATTTAAAAAGGAAAAAAATTATCTAGTGGTTTACACACTTAAAAAGAATGAGATAATAGGATATAAAGTTTATCTAATTATTCAAGGATACAAATAATGTAAGGGAGAAACACACTGTGAATTTTTTAGCCCAGTCATAATCTTTTAAATAATTAGAATGTTTTTCATCATTTAACTATTATTTAGGTGATCTCGTTTTATCAGTTCGATGTTAAATGTGCTTAACAGAACACAAATTAAAATGGAAAAAAAATTTTGAATGCAATGACCTTGAGGATTTATTGATTATTCAAAACTAACTACATTTGTTTCCTAAATAAAGCCTTTTAAATTTTCCTTCAAAGTTATGCTATTATAGAAGAGATAAAACTTTAAAATTTAAGAAAATAAATTGGTGTAACAATGTATATATTTATGACAGTATTGCATTACGATGCATATTGATAACTTAGTATTATTTGATAATTCAGTTCATCATATTCATGATATAGAGCAAATTTGAATGAAAAATTAAGACTGAATTAAAAGAATTACCCCGTAACATTTATAGAAAGTTCTAATTCCAAATTTCAATAATACTAATAAAGATATTGTGCTATATGAAAATGATTGATCAAAATGAGAAACAGAAAGTGCCAGGAAATGGAAAATTTACCATGTAAAAATCCACTTGCTGTTTATCATATTTAGCAGCTGATACACAACCAGATACATGTTAGATAATGAATGTGTTTTCTCAATATCAAAAGAAATAATGAGTTTTGATCAAAAGAACCATTTGTTGAAATTATTAGGATTTATTGAGAACACAGAGCATTAAAAATGAAATCTATCTGAAATAATAAAATCGAATGTTCACTGTTATAGTGATTCAGAGTTTCTACCAATTAAGATGGTAAAATTTCAATAGATGAGAAATTATATTGTTCAGCAATTCTGTTCTTTTGCGTGGGGAAAGGGCGAGGGGGGTATACAAAAATGTGTCAGCTTATGAGCCATGGAGGTGGAATATGCATATTTGAAAGGATTCCATTTATTTCACATGGAGATATTCATATTGCAGAAAAATGTAATGATTTTGTGTTTAACTGATTGATAAAAAAGAGAATTACAATGAGATAAAGAACTGCAATTGATTTTTCTAATTTTCCTGTTGAAAAAATAAAATGAAATAATATTATTTTAAAAAATCTGGAGTATGGAAAAAGTTTTTTTAAATCATGTGAATAGTAAAAATAGTTTGGAATTGCACATCATACACTCTAGACGAGAAAGATATATAAATTTGAATACGATAAATAAGCATAGAAAATTAATTACTTGAATTTGAAAGGTAAAGATCAATTTTGTGACTATAGCCAACCTTTCCCTTTATGTTTATAATTATGAACAAAATCCTAAATAGTATAATGGATAGATTTTTAAGTTCATTATTAACATAAAAAGGCCCGCAAAAAAAAAACAAAAAAAAACGTTTGAAAATACTTGGATCACTGCTTGAATCAATATAAACTAACCAGTTATTGTCAGGTAGCATGATCTAAATACAAGTGCAAAGCTTGAATAAAAAGGCATATTTGTAGCAAATTTGTTATAAAGATTATTAAAATTTAAAAGGTTATTAAGAGAATGATAAACATCAAGCAAAACTAAATATATTTATAATGATAAGAATTACATTTTTATAATTTTATATGCAGTAATAAACTATGTGTGTTTCTAGTGAACTATATGCTAGTCACAAGCATGTGTATATGAATTTATAAAAGATATAAAGCATTCTAAATAACTTTTCGGATGGAATTTCAGAGTTTATTTTTGTCAGGACAAAAGTTATCAAAGTAATATATTTTCAATAGTTACTATTAAATTTAAAAGGAATTATCATATTTGTATAGACATCAGAGGGACCGGAAGTTGTAAAATATATTTAAATATGTAAAAAAGTCTATGAGCCACTTTTGAATGTAAAGCCCACTATGTAATTTTCTAAAAAAATTCATTTAAAGTTCTCTGTATAACGCGCAACTCTGTGTAAAATGCACGTAGCACAAGTAAAGATATTCTTTTTCAAATCAGTTCAAGAATGTAAGATTTTTTATAAATATTAAAAATTGTTTTTACTCATTTTATGCATCAAATATACTAATCTTTGAATTGGATTGCCAATAATGTTCAAACATCTTGTTGAACAAAATCATTTCTGATTGTTTAGCGAAGTTTCCACCTTTTAATACTTCATGGAGTCTTGTTCATATTTATATTAAAGTTTTTTTAGATTGTTTTGCAGGTCTCTCTTTTGTCTTTTCTTGAATGCATTGGCTGCATCCTTAAACTGTAATGTGGAGTAGTATTTGTTTTTATATTTTCTAATAATTCTTTTTTTTTTCAAAATGTTTATTCACCAATGCTGTAAAAATTTGCATTGCAATAATAAAGAATACATAAACATCTGGAGACATGCAAGAACCCCTCCAATACCATTGAAAGGAACTAATTTGAAAGTGGCAAAGTTTTCACTTGAGAAGGTATTATGCTTAGTACATATTCTGACTTCATACCTCCTAAGGTAATTCAATCACTGGTACCTACTATTATAATGAGGTTCTCATTCTTCACATATATCTTTTTACCTTTATTTTTGTTTACAAAAGTACTATATATCCTCAATTATTTTTCATGAACAACAATTCTACACCTCATTGGACAGTAGCTGTAGATGAGCTCTTGGAGAGTGAAGATATTCAATGCATGGATTAGCCAATAATAAACCAGGACCTACAGCCGTCAAAATAAGTATTCGACATGCAAGGATTTCTGTGAATATTGACTATAAACACCTTACTATGCAACAAAAAAACCATGTTTCGTTATTTAATGCATATTACAGTTCAGTTTCTGATATAGAAGTTTTTGCCCCTAAAAAAAAACCTAAAAAAAAGTAAATTTAAATTTTTCAAAAGCAGTTTGGGCAAAAAAGTATTGACATAGGTCTTTGAAAATTTTTACAAAAAGGAACAAAATTTAATGTGGCTCCAAATTTTGTAATTAAACATTTGGGCTATTTCGAAAACCTTTTGAAAGTTTTTTTTAAACAGTGAGCAAGATGGGGGGGAAAGTAGTCAGTGGTTAAAAATTTTTCGATGTACTTTAAAATGGTTTATCTGAAAACAAAATTTCAGCTTTGAAAATAAGCCAGAACAATTTTTACTTAAAATTTAAAAAAGTATATAGAGAAAAATGGTTGATAACAAGAAAAGATCTGGTACCAAAAAACTTTTTTTAAAGTGAAAGGGTTGTAAATTTAAAAAAAGGACTCAAAAACCCAAATGCATAAATTAGGCAGATGTTTCCGTTGTTGGGACAAAAATCTTAGCCCAAAACGTTAGGTTACCTATATAAAAATGGAAAAAGCTGAACGTTAAAAGAAGCCATATAGTATATAAAAAGAACTGGTCAAAGATTGAATTTTGCTACAAATATAAAACAAACCAGAAAATTTCCAAAATGTTTTGCAGCGAAAAACAATCCTTTGGATGATGGCAAATTAAGTGTGAAACGCCAACTAAATTTTGGAGAATGAAATATATTTCCCTTTAGAAAAGCATGAAGGGGGGAGGGAAAATATTTTGGGGGGTGTATGGTGGCTTTGGAATGAAAATTTTATGAATTAAGGGCAAATGGACCATCTGAAATCATCAGATTTTAAAAGAAAATTTGAGTGCCAGTGCTAAAACCAAAAAATGGGTTTACCTTTTTTCAAGGCAATGACCCAAAACACTCCCCCTACTTCAAGGGTTTTGCTATACAACAATTAAAGTTAAAAAAAATCACAGACCAAGTCCAGACCTCAATTGAGCACCTATGGAGCATATTGGAGAAAAGGTAAAGAGAATGTCCTTTTTCTAGCAAATGTCAAATGGTCCTTAGAGAGAAATGGGCAAAAATAGACCAAAAGGTGACAGAAAATTTGGTTAAATTGATGCCACAGCATTTAAAAGGAAGTCATATGTTGGGGGGAAAAGCAACTAGATATTAGTTTTATATTTTTGATTTATTTTCATTTATTTTTATGTCTTTTTTCTTTTTTGTTTGTTTAACTGTCTTTGAAAGAAATAATGGTGATTTTGTTAATTTATTACATTTAAATGTATTGCAAAAGATGCTGCATTTAATTATTGATGATTTTTGGTTTAAAATCAATAAAAATTGTTGTTTTTTTATACGGTGTTTATTTATTAATTAAATGTATTCAGAAATCTCCACTTGTTGAATACTTATTTTGACTGCTGTATATTCAAACACATGTGGGATTATCTAGGGAATTGCTAGGTAACATATCACCAACCTCAAACAAAGATTTTGAGGTGAGACTGGTGCTACAAAAGAAATTGGCAGCAATGCCTCAACAATTAGGTGTTAATTTTGTACCCAGCATAAACAGAAGATATAAATCTTGCACAACAATCAAGAGTGATTATATCTTTACTAATTGCTGATATTTTTTGTCTGGCACCAATCACATGAATGTTTTGATCTTTTGTCCAATTGTATTCCAAGGTAATTTTTTAAAAAAATAATAATAATAATAATCAATTAATTTGGGGGGGTATAACACATCCCTGGGTGGTGCCTTAGTGCCTCAGGCGGATACCGCCCTTCAAATGAGGGCTTTTGTATTGTGTTTCTGTTTCAAACTAATCCCATGGCTTTGGAATACAATAACATGACATTTACAGTGCTTCTAAAGAATTAACTTACTTCGGAGAAGAGGTGAGGAAGGAATTTGAAAGTGTCTGTACCAGGAACGATAAAATTCATAGCTAAGGAGTTTTTCTTGTTTTTTCGTTTGAGTGTGATCTTTACTATTCTTCATTTGCTATCATTTTCATTCATCGTGTGTAATAGGAGCTTTTTAATTTTTTTTGTACAAATGCTCTGAATGTGATACTGGTTTATGTGTTCAACCATGCTTCAAGATATATCATAGAACAGATAAATTATAATTTTTTTTTATATTGTAACTCTAGAGATTAAATTTTTTATTTTCATTTTATTATTTATCCTTTTTTATCTCCCCCCCCCTTTCTTTGAAATAAAAGTAAACAATTTTTAGGTGGAAATACCAGCTTTTACTTTTCACCCAATAAACCGCATAACAATGCGAGCATGTGGGAAAAAAACAGTGGCACTAGGAGGTGAATTTCGTAACTTTCCCTCGGCAGTTAAGAAGTTAAATAAATAATTCTTTACCCTCTGAATTTTTTTTTCAAGAAATTTTTGTTAATTTTCCCCAAATTTTTACATGTTTGGGATCTTACAGTACTATTTGTGTTGATTTTAAACACATTTCATAATGTTGTATTAAAAAAAACATCTGATCTTCAATTTTTGCACAACAGTATGTGTCGCATTTAAAAAAATATTGAATATATTTTACATGCATCTTCATAATAACTTAAAGATAAAATGTTTATGAAAGGAAATATAATACACACCAAATAAAAATAACAGTTATAAAGCTTTATCAATATGGTTTTTAAAATTAACATAACATAATAAATAATGTCATGTTGCATACCTTCATTGTGAATGAATTGATTTCTAATTTTGCCTTATCAAACAATAATAATGAACTCCATACCCCTCAATTAACTTTTTTTGAATATAACATTTTATAACCATTCAGCATTTTTTTAAACAATTTTACATAATTTCAAGATAATAAATCCTTTAATTTATTCATTTATTTTTAACATTCATATATTTTAATCCGTTACCATGGAAACTGAGTGTGACAATTGTTGGTTCAATTTCCATCTTTGTATTCTATCTGTCAATTACTTTTTTTTTACCATAAAAAATATTTGCAAAATTTTCAGGGAAATGTAAAATATGTCTTTAAAAAAGTTACACCAAAACTAATTTTAAAAAAAACTTGAAAAAAAAAAGGAAAAAATTATTAATACAAATATTTAATATGTTACTTTAGATATTTACTTTATTTTAAAACCATAAGCACATTTCTTTTGGAAGGGTGAAAACTTTGAAATATCAATTTCCAGGCAAGGTAAAAAATAATAATAACCAACATGCCCAACTGGGTACCATCAGTTTTAAGATTCAAATAAATTTTGGAAGGTACAATAAATTATTTGAATTACAGCTTGAAAAATTCTTAATATTATCACATACTTTAATATCAAGAACTCCACAGATAAAAAAATAAATTGTTTGTTTTTTTAACTCTGAACAAAAACATCCAAAGTATGAAATTATCATTTCAATGTTTTTATTTATAAAAATTATCTATCTTTGCTCTTATTGAAAACTTAAGGGAACAATTGTACTTGCATACACAAGCACAATTGAATACACACAGACAATGAACAAATTTTTAATGTTCCTGAAATTGAATAGTTTTTTCATTACATATACACAATTAGAAACAACATGATTGTGGAAGTTAAATTTTTAATAAAGACTAAGACACAACTGTCTTATTTTATAAAAAAAAAATTAAAAAAACCAGTTAACACATACTTAGATCAAATATCAAAGGCGATAAAAGGACAGCAGAAAAAACACTGGATTATCAAGTTCTTGAATAAATATTAAGGAAAAATAATTTTGCAAAAAAATTTTTTTAGATTTTTGTGGTAGCTAAAAAATAAATACATATTTTCCTACACTAATGCATATAATTTCAGAGCAAATAATTTTCTATTTTAAGTACATTAATATCATGAAAATTCAATTCTTAAAAATAGAGTACTTTTATATTTGTAATAATTATTAGAAACATTTTTTCCCCTTGATGATTAAGAAAATGTTTTAAAAATACCATCCCTAATTTTCTCAAACTTATCCTATAATCTTTTTTTTTTAAAAAAAAAAAGGGAAGAAACAAAATATTATTACCCAAAAGTCAAGTTAGAATTTGTATTTTATTTAAACATCTACTATTCTTCAAAAAACTTTCTTAGTAGCAAAATGAAACAACATTTTCTGTTAGACACTAAGTTGAAAAATTTAATAAGTTAATAAAAGCAATTCATTAATAGTTGTGCGCATACAGTTTTAGAATATATCCAAAATGCTTTACTCATTTAACTCATTTTCAATAGAATACATAATTTTAATTTTTCTCCTAGATTTTTAGAAATTTATTTTCAAATAAAACAGAGAAGAAAAATACTCACATCTAACACAGGGATGCCTTGTAGCCTAATATCTTCAAGCTTTTTAAAATGATTTAATCTATCAATATCTTTCCAATCATTCAAAAGCATATAATTGAAATTAATTGTTTGCAGATTAGGAAAAATGTGTTCCCACAATGATGGCTCAGGTATAGATGCAATATGTGTGTTAGCCATTATTAGCGACTCCAAATTAGGAAAAGTTTTTCCAATTACAATAAGATCGTTCCAAGATGAAAGAGGATTTCCACAAATGTACAGCTGCTTTAAATTTTTGTATTGCTTATTGGATGGAAGATCAACAAAGGAATAGTCATTTAGACTCAAATGTAATTCTTGAAGTCTATATGGAAGGAAAAGATCGTATGAATTGGCTTATAAAATAGATTAAGCAGCAAAAAGACATACTTATTTCTACTTAAAAAAGCTAATAGAAGAAAATATAATGAAAAAAAAATTCCAAAATATTCACTTTGCAAAATTTTATGCAGTATATGCATGGTATATATATATATCTATACACACAGTCGAACCTCCATATAACGAACCTCCCAATTGCAAATTTTTCTACATAGCAAACTTTTTACTGGAACCTTGAACATTTCATGATTTTCTTGGTAAAATATCCTCTCTATAGCAAAGTGCATTTTCCATATAACGAACCTTTTCTTTTGTGATTCAATTTTTATTTTCCCTTTTTTTAAAGTACTTCTGAAAAAAATCCGAGTTATTCTCTCTTTAACACATTTTATGGTGGTCATAAATTTTGAACAGGTTTTATTAGATCCTAACTCGCCGAGAGCAATAGAGTTCTCGAAGTTTCATCCAAGAAGTGCAACCTTTAACCCTCATTGCCCAGTTTACTAGAAACATCTTCGATATCCACTTTCACCCTCAGTGGAGTTGTCCTGTGTCCCTGTGTTCTAGTTATAAAATAATGTATGTTTAATATCACTTGTATGCTTTAAATTATAAAATGTCTTTAAAATTAACTAATTTTAGTATAAAATTTTTTTCTTAATATTGAAAATACAGTGAATTCTTCAACATTCTTTTTTCTTGTTTTCCTTGGAGTTTTTCTTTCTTTTTTTTTTTTTTTGATGGGTAAGATATTTAAAATAAACATATATAAATTTTAAAAAAGGTGTAAATAATTTCTTTTTTTTAATATATAGTGTTTACGAATTTAAAATTTGTTTTATGTGGTTTATAAAGTATATTAAAAGATGAACCTTTACATACTGAATTTTTCACATAACGAACTTTTTTCCGGGATTTAGCAACTTCATTATATAGAGGTCCGACTCTCTGTGTGTGTGTATATATATAAACCTAAGCTTTTAATCATTATGTATCTTTACACTGAAAAATCTCTATATTAGTACAAAGTATGTCCTCTTTTAACAGAAATGACCTCTTGAACACGTTTTGACATTGACTCCACTAATGTAGCACACATATTCTTGACTTTATCATCGAGGAACTACCCTTATACAACAATTTTTATCATTTTTTCTGTTGTCATGCAATTCATCTAAACTGAACCATTCTTGAGAATATGTCATAAGCTCTCAATAGGATTTAGGTCTGACGAATTACCAAGACCAATCAAACACTTGAATTTTCTTCCCCTGTTAAAAGTCTGGACTAATTTCAAATTGTGACAAAGAGCCAAGTCATGTTGATATGTTTGGTCAAATTTTTCCATGAATTGAACAATCCTACTGCATAATATTTCAATGTATTTGACAGAATTCATCAAGCCTTTTTTAAGAGGAACTAAGCTTCAAATTCCATTTGTTGTGAAAAAACGACAATTCAGTGATGAAACACATTTATTTACACAGGAATACAAAACACTTCTTTAGAAGAGTGTTTACAATCTGTTGTTGGAAATAATCTCGTGGAGTTTCACTTCGTCATATTGAACTTGATTTGTATTCCCGCATAAATAAATCTGTTTTGTCACTGAAAATTACCTTCTTCCAGTTGTTAACAGTGCAAGATCAGTATTTTTTGGTTCAGCGAAACATTTTTCCCTCATTTTCTGAGTTGGTAATTGTTTTTGCCTCGGACTTGTTTACTTATGACAAACTTCCAGAAGCTTTTTGCATACAACAGCGGCACTCACTTCAGCACCATAATCTAATAAATCCTTTTAAAGGTCTGTGCTTGTCTTCCTTGGATTTATTTTGATATTTCTGATCAGAATTTGATGAGTTCTTGGAATAATTTTCTGCTTGCACCCACATTTTCCTTTTACTTTTGGAGAGAATGTTGCGAAAGCTCGATTTGCCAACACAAACTACCGTAGCTATATCTCTCACATTCATAAAAGTGTGTTCATTAAGAACAATTATTTTAGAATGCTTCCTCAGAGCAAGCAAAGTAACACGTGTACACGGAATGCAAAATTATAACCACCAGCTGCCGCACTTAAATGATTACAACTGAACAACTAATACACTAAAACCTGTCAAATGAGTAAATTATAGGTCAAAATCAATCTGTCACACTACCTCTAGGTAAATATAACCAATCTGAGGCATTTCAGGACATCACTGGTAATCCCATACCAACTCAGACAAGAAAAACATATTTGTCCAAATTAATTCAATGAGTATAGTATATATATAAATATACAACATGCATTATATATATATATACATATTTCAATGATTCGTAAATATGAGAAATTTTTATTGCATATATGATACAAAAAATGTTACTTATATTTAATTACAGTTTATAATTCATCAGTAAATAAAGGTTATATACTTGTGTGAACAATGAAAAAACCACAAATCTATAGTACATAATAAATTAGATAAAATTTTCAGTTCATATGAATTTTAAATGTCCCAATCACTTTAAGTGCCTGCCAATATAAAAATGAAATCAAAACCATTTCTATTAATAAAGTTACATTACTTATCAGAGGTATTTTTTTAAAAACTGGCCATAATAAAATTTGAAACAAAAATTTAGATTTCTTAAATATATACTGAAACCAATTGTTTTTTATATGAATATTTACTATTGCTAAAATGCTCATTATTTTCAAAAACATCTACTAGAAATTTCTGTAACTAAAAGCAAATACACTTAAGAGCCAAAACATTATGAACAACTACTCCATAGCACATTAAGCCACCTTAGAGCTGCTAAACAGCTGCAATTTGCCTTGGTATGGATGTCACAAGTTCCTTGTAGATGACTGGAGACAGGTGGTTCCAAATGTTGAGGCAGTGGTCATGCAAATTCACAAATTTCCAACATGGTGAGGGTTTTTTTTAATCTTTCAGTTACCTTTCTATGAAAGCACAAATGTGCTCCATCACACACAGTTTAAAATTCAGCGACTTAAGTGACCAGGACATTTATTGGAATTCATCACTATACCTCTCAAGCAACTACAGCACAATTTGAGCCTTGTGACATGGGAAGTTGTCCAGCTATTCAATTTCTAGTTGGGAAGCCAACTTTCATGATGTATACTATCATAACTAAGCGGTCCAGGGCCCCTTATGAGAACGTTCTCAAAGCATACTACCACCAACAACAGTCTGTGTATGTGTATATGGTGCCTTTGGACATGGAGAAAGCAATTTTTCGACTGGAGGATAGGGCTCTGTGAAAGGACCATTGATGTGATGGAAGAGAAATCATGATTTATCAGACCACACAACACTCTTCCACTTAGCTGTAGTCCTGCCTCCATTTCTCAAACCCACTGTAGGTGTAATTGACAATGACACTTGGTCAACAGAGGCACATGAATAGAACGTTTGCTGCGTAGTCCCATATCCAACAGTGAACTCTGTGTTCCGAAATAATTGCACTTAGACCTGCAATGTATTAGGCTGTTGGCTGGGTACTGTCTGGAGTCAATTTTTCTTTATTAAGTGGGACAGTATCCAACATCCTTTTTCTTTGATGATATATAAACGCCCAGCAGCTTGGCATCTACTGCTGGTTTCCCAGTGTCATTCATCCACTTTGCACAAATACTAACAACAGCAAATCATTAACAAGCTAAGAGTTGTGCATTTTCAAAGATACCCATTTCAATTCTTCGGGCCATTGCAATCTGCCCTCAATTAAATTCACTTAGTTCGGCAACATTTTCCAACCTTCACAAAAAGTAAGGGCAAGAACAATTCCTTACATTCTCCAGCAGCAGTTAAATACCATTTCCACTTAATCATGTACCATTCACATCATCCAGACGAGATCATTGAAAAATTTGGAGGTGTTCATAATGTTTTGGCTTCTCAGTGTATATTCAATTATAGTGACTATTAAAAATAACATTAGTTCGAAAAAAAAAATTTTTATTTGTTCAATAAATTATACACAAATAATCTATAACAAAGTTTTAAACATTTATTTGAAAGTTACAATAAATTTAACTGACACATGTTTTAAATTTCCAATAAATATACATTACATTTTCAAATTCACTTACTTTGGCATTGCATCTAAAAAGCTGCAAACAATTGACCAAGGAACATATGTACAATTGAGAACCAAGCTACGCAGATTTTCAGTTTCTGTCAACTTTTCTGTAGTTGCATGTTTCATATCATTGTAGCTCAAATTCAGAAATGATAAATTTGGCATATGTTGCCGAAATCAATTATCAAAAACCTCACAAAAGATTAAAACAAAGTGGTCTCCATATACTGATAAGCTTATGAGTTAAAATATAAGAAATTGAAAGCTTAAAATGGAGATTAAAATAACACATTTAGAAAGTGAATCTGAGTCAAATGATCAATAACTTGCAAAATTTTTTTTTTTTTTTTTTTTTATCGTTTTAGTCATAGAGGATATGTTGGGGCCATAAAATCAATTCATATATATAAATAATGAAATTTAAATGAGAACTTTATGCAAACTTAAATTTGCACCATTTAATTTTGAGGCTTTATTTTACTTATAATATCAATCATTATGGAAAAAACAATATTTATTGATGTTATGACCATGAAGTCAAACATAGCAACACATAGAAAACACCAAATTCTGTTACAACATTGTGGTTGTATAATGAATGTATCTTATTGGATATAGTACCACCAATGCTTGTGTAAGAGAAGGCCCAATCCATGATCTATCACTAATCAATGTAAAAAAAATCTTGCTTGTATAGTTAAGAACCTAATTATGAGACTTGCCACACACTTATGCATCATTTTTTTTATAATATTTAATAAATCTAGTATAAATTACCTGACATAATTTGTTTCTTTAATTCTGTTACAATATTAAACCATATTCAGTAAATATAAGAATCTAATGGAAAGAAAAAGGAAATTTCTAGTAAAAAAAATTTTTGGTTCAGTAGAGTATAAAATTTCAAAGATTTTAAAAAGTCTTTTTCACTAAATGTATTAAAAGATAAATTAGCATTTTCCTATTTTTTTATTAACGTCCCATTTCTAAGCTACATGAGGGCTATTTGTGACAGACGGAGTAATTGTCAACCATGGTCAAGTAACAAGAACACTGCCCCCTACCCTAACTAACCAAACTTACACCCCACCAATATGAGGACTTTATGATTGATAGGTTTAACATACATCAGTCCCTCTACACAGTGAGTTTTTAGTCATACTAATATTTTAACCTATAACTCAGCATAAACAATGCAGGCCACAAATTACCAACTGATCATTTAACCCACCAACTGGCACAATCTCCATTAGGGAATTTTAGAATTTTGTATACACCACTAGACAACAAAAATACATTTATACACCTGGCAGTTGTTTCATTTTACATATATCAGTCAATATTGAGTGTGGCAGAAAACTTCATTCTTTTCTTCATTTTATCTTTCTTGTTTCTCTGCGCTTCATTTCTTTACAACAAGCTAAAAAATTTGAAATTCATCTGCAAGTTGAACAGAATTGTCATATTTGAAACATTACACTTTGGCTTTTGTATTATAGTAAAATACCATGAATAAATATATAATTTACAGGTAATAGTAATGATCTTTTACTCAGTCTTTTATTTTTCAATTGAAATTATTTCATTGATCATTTTATAGTGAAATCCATGTCGCAGGGAAATAATGAAATTAGGAATTTAATCAATCCCTAAGGGATACAATCCTTGACAAATTCATGTAAGATATTAAAACAATGTCTCTTTAAGGTCATTTCCCTGATGAAAGTAAGCAATTTGATCAAATCCCTGAACTGTTTCAGTGAAATGATGAAATAATATTGTCGTTTAAAAGTGCTCATTTAACTTGAAATACAAATTATTTATTCAAAACTAATTAACAAAATATTTAAATAATTAGGCTGATTTTTTTTTAAAAAAGGGATATTTGTAGTAAAATTCCAAACATTTTTTTCATGAATTTAATTAATAAAAAGTCTTATTCATTTTTGTTAAAACACATTGTTGATTTGTTTCATCTTGAGTTTTAAAATATGTTACTTTTTTTTATATATAAGCACATCTTTTTGTTATACACTGTAATTTGAATTGCTCACAGGAACACTTTTTAAATCCTTGATAATCCAAATAAGGATAATTTTCTGCAGTTAGATTAATCTGTGGTAAATGTTGTAGTAGCTATTTGATGAACTTTACTAGGTAGGCAATCTTTTATAATTCCAATTGAAATACCGATTCGGTTTTAATTATTTTTAAATCTAATATGATCCCCACAATGTTATTTTCATCTAATATATACTCTTTAATCATAATCTTTATCTTAGGTGCATGCACTAACACATCTTTTAATTTCTTCAAAGAAACTTCTTTATTTTTTCAGCTGGTCTTTTCAAGTGTTTTGCAGAATTTTTCCCTTTGATCTTTAATGTTCTTTCTTTTTGGCTTAAATAGCACAGAATCTTCGTTCCATATCCTTCTTCTCCTGCTGTATTCCCACATAATGTATGCGCCAGATTTTTACAAATATCACTTGAATGGATTCCATACATTGTATTCTACAGAAAAACCTTTACTAGCCTACCATTTACAACATTGCGTGCTGGCCACAGGCTTGTTAATTCTTGTATGACTACAGCTGTAAACTCTCGATTGAATATTAACGTCGCACTGTTCAGCTACACGAGAGCTTTTGGCAACGGACCATGTAATTTTGAACTATGTTCAAGTGACGTGGACAACACCTGAGCTGGCACCCCTGTAAACTCTCGACCATTGTTGCTTTGTAATATATGAGGACAGCATACTTTCAAAAATATTTTTTAGATCAATTTCTACTTCAGAAGCACTTTTTGAAGTCAACAATCGAAGAAAGCTGAAATTCATCATGTGGTCTTAGTAGTTTAATACCCATTTGTAATTTCAATCTGGGGTTGATCATAAGTCAGCTAGATACAATTGGGTAAACAACGATTTTTTCGTAAGGAAAATTTTTTTTGAACTGACATACCATTTACAACTTTAAAAACTCAAGTACAACTGGAGTAGATATTAGGTATTTTGATTTCAAACTACACAGAATTTTATTTCTTTCTCTGTGGCCAATTGGCATGTGTTTCTCAAAATATATGACAAAAAAACCTTTCTGTTGGTGCTATTTTTACAACTGGGTCTCGTATTCGGGTTTTCTCTTCAAAAACAAAGATTCTGTAGTAACTACTTCAATAATATCTTTTTTTTTCCATAATATAACTGTTTATGTATTTGTTTCAGATTAAGTAGTGGGGCTAATTTAAATTGTTAATGATTGTTACAGCTTCTTCTATCCTTTTTCAAGTCTACAAAGGGTTTCTTTTCAAGGAAGGTACTAAGTATATATGTATATTTTGAGAACAAATTATTCTAGCAATAAAATTTATAAATGTTAAATAGATCTAAAAAAAATCATAAATTCTGAAATGCAACTTTTCTTCCAAAAGCATTATCATCATCAATTGAATGATGCATAAAGAAAGAAGAATTGAAATGAAAAGGCACAAATGCTTAGTAGAATCCATTTACAATAAGTTTTTTATAATTTTTTTCTTCACACAAAACAAATATAAATAATAGTCATGGTCAAATCATTCTCTTTAAGAATCCATTTAGTTTTCTTCTGAAATATTTAAAATTCAAATTTAAAAAGAAAATTAAATAAAAGAATTACAGAAAAGGTTAATTCAAAAGCAAAATATTAATTACAACTCATTTCTTGGATGAAACACAGCCAAAGCTCATGGGATTTTATCTGACTACTTTAAAAAGAAAATACCAAAATTTTATATTTTTATTATTATTATTTTATTCATTTATTATTAATAATTATTTTGTTAACTTATTCTCCAAATGAAGAAACTCCTGTATATTAACAATAGAATTCTTACATTATTGTGAGAATAAAATCATCTCAAAACATAAGTGTACTTTTTATAGCCATAACACCTAATAATATATTTTAAACAAAAGCTTATACTTCCTTTTTTAAAAAAAAAATGGGGGATTATTTAAATCAGCATTTAATTTTATATTAGGGTAAAATAGTTATAAGTCAAAAAGTTGAGAAAGAACAACCCATGAAAAAGATAGTTAAAAGTATAAACATAAGATTCAATTCAACAAAAGATCATGCCTTGCTGAACTAGATTTATAAAATGCTGTTTTCAAAGCTTATTGGTAGCACCTTACACATTAATATAGTTTCAGAAACATTTAAAAAAATTAGAGAAAATTCTGATTAAAAAACTGAAGGAATAGAAATATAAACTATACAATAAAAATATTTTTTAATTAGATCAGTTATTGCATGTAATGCAAACTTTAATCAATAAATAATTTGTAATAAAAAATTAATGTATAAATATAGCAAGTTTCAAAAATTTCCAAAGAAGTAAAACCACTTTTGAATTTCCTTTTTTATACTGCCATAAAAATATTGAGTTCAAAGCCCAAATATAAAAAATTGTTACTTTATCATAAAAGGATTATTTAAAATAAATAAGTTAATTGCATAAGGAATAACAGAAATAGCAAAACAAAATTCATTTTTGCCACCTATAACAATTGTAACTTAAATCAAAAGATAGCAGGGAAAACATTTATACATTCTAGAAAAATATTCGAAAAAATAAAGTTTGTTTTTAAAAATTATAACCATCTAAAAATTAGTTTAATTTGATTATTCATTTATAATTACAACTAAGAAATTTAATTTCAAATAGTGAAATATTTTTAACTTTATAAAAATGAATCATTATACATTTAATACACATGTGGTTTATTTAATATAATTAACAAAAGTATTAGTTTGCATAATATTTCACATTAATATTAAATATATTAAGCCCACACAAATAAATCTTTGGCACCATCAAATTTTAATTTTCCCCATGAAAGTTTCAAGTGCCAATTACTGTATTTGTTCATTTCAAAGAAAATCTTATTGCTTATAAATATTAAACATATGTATGAGTGTGCATGTGTAATAGCATTTTTAAAAATACTTAATCATATCTTATTCTCATTAAAATAATTAAAATGCTAATTTTTTGTTCTTATAAAAAGGTCTTTCGCACTAAAATCATAATTCATACATAAAAGTGCCAAGAATTATAAAGAAATAAATTAAAAATCTTTTTAAAAAATACCCTATAACTCTCACAAATGTAATGGCAAAATATTATGCAACAGAAAATCAAACATACCTAATATAAATAGTTTTAATGGTACTAGAGTAAAACTATTGCAACGCAGTTGACAAAGTTTGACAACATTTTTACAGGAAAATAAAAATGATTCACAAAGCAAAAAGCTATTTACTAAAACAAAACTAGAAATCATACACAAGGTCGCCAATGAAACAATTATGTATTTTTCTCAACCTCTGTCAGAATTGGATATAATCTTAACTGTGGTAACTTCCATCAATATAACTGAGATAACACACAAGTAACACTGTGTTTTGTTTTTTATCTTTTAATATAAATAATATCTTACTTCATTCAAGTCACTAAGTTCATTTTGGGCTAAATCAAGTTCTTCAACATCATGGCAAAGTTCATCTATCTTGCGTAAGACTCCAGCACGATCAATACCACAACAATTTAAAGTTAGGGTTCGAGGAAGAACTAGTCTTCCACTAGGGCTGGATCGCCCAGGAAAGCTGCCAACAAGAAATATCTCACAAGGTTCTATAGGATTAGCATCAATGTCTTCAACATATCTAATTTCAAGAGCTTCAGAAAAAGAACAGGAGGGCATGGTAATAAACTGCAAAGAAAAAAAAAGATAATTGTTTAAACGGTAAACTTTTTTCAGGTAATATAAAACTTTTCCCTTATTTATAATCATCAAAAAATCTATTTCTTTTCTTTAATGTAATTAAGCATTGGATTCTCAATCAAATACGATACTTTTCTGTTAAAACCTTGCCACTCAAAACTGTTTTATTTTTGTGCATTATCTTGGTGACAGTTTGATTTTATTTATTTTACTATGAGTAAATAAAAAATGTTCTCTGCTGTGATAAATGCTATTTTTTATTTTTTTTATTTCTTAACCGATTTCTGTTTTAAGCAATACTTTTTCACACAATTCCTACTATTAGATCACACTCTCTATATATTTATTTATTTTGGTGGAATTTTCAATCATTAATAAAATATATTTTAAAGCGCTCAATTGAGCTGAAATTTTATATACATGATTATTTTCAATATGACAATACAGTAATTCAACTATAATTAATAAAAATTAATTGATTAAAACTAATTATTCAAAGAATTACAAATACAGCCACATTGGCATCATTTTTGGCGACTTAGCAACCATTTTGGCAAATTGTGTCAAATGTTTTTTTCTCAGATTTTAAAGCACTTATTTGAGCTGAAATTTTCTATACACTATTGTTTTGGGTAAAAATGATAATTTAGTTATAATTAATTACAATCAATTGACTGAAACTAATTATTTAAAGAATTATAGATACAGCCACGTTAGTTTAATTTTTAGTGTGACTTGGGTCAAAACTTTAAAAGATTTTTTTTCTCACGTTTTAAGGCATTCAGTTTAACTGAAATTTTATATACTTGATTGTTTTGAATGACAATATGATACTTTAATGATAATTAATAAAAATTAATTACCACTTAATGTTGTGATTCTGTCATATGTATATACATATTTATATTAATTGTAACTATTTAATAAAAAGTAGCTAAAATAAAATGTTTCTTTGTTGATCTAAGTAGGAATTGACTTAAAAAAATATTTTTTATCTTACTTGTTTTTTTAGTATGAATCAACAATTAAGTAACAAAAACTTATATACATTAAAAGGTACAAATAATGTAGATTGTGTTTCCCATAATAGGTTTTTGGAGAATAGTTACAAAATTAAACAAAATCTAATTCTATAATTATTGATCCCTATCTTTCAATATCATATGACATATTCTTGTAACAATATCAAAGAACATCACAAATGAAACTATCATATTTCCTAACTTTAAGAAGTAGGTCACTTTGTGATTTGCAGGCTGCCAGATATCACATTTCACAGTAAAAAATTATATAAACATTTTTCTTTTTAATCCTGCCACAGAATGCAATTCTAGAATACTGTAAAATGATACAATAAAATGACAAGTACTACCCACTACTTAAGACTCTTATTCAAATTAATAAAGCATCATTGTATTCCAACTGGAAAAATGTTCTCAATTATGCTAAATGCTTTTTTTTATTATTTTTACCAAATATATTCTATCTAGTACAATAATAACTATTTATTAACCCTCCAAGCGGTCTGCACGTAAAATTCCACCATTCCAGAGATTCATTTTCTGCCTTCAAGCAAGATTCCCAAAAGCGGCCAAGTCGCATTCTTAAAAATACGGCTCAACTGCTTTTGAGAACCCCACCTGAAAGCAAAAAAATATGTGCGGTGCATTTTTGAAGCATCTCCAGAATAGCAAGACTTTAAGTGCAGACCGCTTAGAGGGTTAATATTACCAATTATTTTTAATTTTTGTTACTAGGTTCTTTAAACGATTTAGGAAGTACAAAATATAGCCATCTCTGTTTCATATTTATTTTATACTTACTTTTTTTTAGATAATGATTTCAGAAAAACTACTACAAGTTTGAAATTTCAGTAAATTGCATCTTGAAATTTAACTGGTATGTTTCTTTCACAGAATAGAGATCTTCTAAGAGAGGGTTTTTCGAAAATTGATATACAAAAGGGGTTGCAAGAGCATTTTACATAAAAAAAATCCCTTTTATGAATAGCTAAACCTATGAACTTGAAATTTAGAAAACATATAACTTTTGCTGAGCAGAGATCTGATAAGAAAGGGGTTTTCAAAAGTCAACCCACTGTGCATTACAGGGGCATCATAGTTTGTTTTTTAAAAAAAAAATCCCTTTTTTCAATTATTAGACTTACAAATTTCAAATTTGGTTAATCTAATTTTTTGTTGAGCAGAGATATGCTAGAATTTTTTTTCTTTTTGTTGCAATTCACTTAAATTTAATACATAAAAATGTTCTTTTATTTTTCAATTCCCCTGCGTGAAGAACAGGTGTACCAGCTAGTTTAACAATATTACCAAAGTTCATGTTAGCAAATAACATGGAAATGTGGTCACCAATTAATGACCCCTATAACCGATAAGTACAGATAATAATCTCTCTGACATGTGCAGTTAAATCTTTAGCAATAAATCATAGATATGATAGTATATAAGTAAATGCCAAAATAACTTAAAACACCTCATTGACATAACTGAACAATTGCTAACAAAATGTGAAGCAAATTATGATACAAGTTCACACACACTGGTGTTTTAATAGAACATCATAATTAACCATTCATAAAAAATAATTTTTAAAAAACCTAAGAAATATCAAATTTTAAAAAATTAACAATTGCAAAAAATATTTTAGGTAAAAACTCTACAGATCAAATTTTTAAGAACTATGTGGATGCAAAATTTTGTATACATAAAATATTAAATTAACGTAACCTTTATTTAATATTTTACAGCATTCCTAAAACCACCTGTTCCAGGAAAATAAACTTTTTAAATATTGAATTTGAACATCAGGGCAATTTCAACAAACTACTATTTATATAAATTATTTTTACTTTCAACAAAATTAGTCAATATTTTTTTTAAAAAGATTATTCTAAATAATAAACAAGTTTATCAAAGAACTTTACTATTTAAAATTGCTGATAAAAGTTTCCAATCAGTGATCTATCTACTAAATGACAAAATACATTAAAATGCATGCAACATTGTTAAATTCTTAGTTAAAAAGGAATTTAGAAAATATTTAAAAAATATTTAGTATTTCCAATACTTAAAAATTACACATTAAAGTTTCACACAGAATCAAAAGTATAACAGTATAACATGACAATAAGTTTCGGACTAGTAACGGAAAGTATCAGAAAGTAACGCAAACTGCTTTAGAAGAAATAATAAATATGCAATTTCATACAATTATTATACATATTTAACATTTAAATTGTACTGAAAATATTTGAAGAAATAAGTTTTTTTTATTTCTATTTAGTTTCATTTTTTCCCCCTCAACTAATATGCACGTATCGCATTTTCCACAAAAAGTAAAAACAAGCACAAAAATTAAATTTTCAAAAAATTCTTTGCTTTCGTTCTAATAGTCTTAGGAATTAATACTATTTAGATACAGGCAATCCACCGTCAATCCATTTTTCAACAACATTCATATAGGAATTTCATCTTTTGTTCCAACACATTTCAACTAAAAAAAAATATACGTTAATCACAAAAAAAAAAAATTCCTTCAAATACATAACTTGCACAGATTAATGATTATTACAACAGAAATAATATTTCATAACTTTCATTACCAATCGATTTCTAAACAGTATTCCGAATTAAAAATTCCGTTACAAAATCAACGCATCTCGATTTCATAAACAAATAGCACATTCACGTCAGCTGACAGAGTAAATATCAACATTGCAGAAATGAACACATATTTACAAAATTTTTTAAAATGAAAAATTCACTTACAAAAGAAACTGAAAATTTATAAAATTTTGATTTAATGCATCTATGCTTTTTTCAGTACATTATCATATTGCGAATGAAAATCTAAAAATTAACAAATGCAACAAATTAGAATATATTTTATAATCAGTTAAACCAATACACAACCTTGAACAATTATTCGATTTTATTGAGTTGAGCTGTAGGAATGAAAAAGGAGAGCAAATACAATTATCCTTGGACAATTTACCCTTGCACCAAAAATTAGAAGAGTTTAATTTTGAGTTAGAATATAAATAAATTTTTCTTTTTTTTTCGAAAACTGAATATTTTATAATTGATCTTTTAATAGTACTTTTTTTTACAAGAAGAAGCTAAACAACTAATTTTAAGGAAAATTTTATATGGCACAACACACAACTCATGTTCATTCCTCTATTGAAAACAAATTGTGAAATCTGAGTAGTAAGTTAAAAGGTATATTGCTATTTGTGCTTGTGTGAAGCTTAAATAATAATAAAAATATTAATTTATTTTCTGGCTTACTCTCAGATTCCAATGTAGTTGAAAAAATTTTTGTTTTCTTTTTTAAATATGAAGTGAAATTCATAATTTCCTATTGCCGCACACGCTGATATCAGAAGTGACACTGCAAAAATGTTTAGAAATAATCCTGTAATTGAAATTTAAGTTGGAAAAAAAAAATATCCATTTTTCAACGTAATCTACATTTGAGTGTGAATACTAAAACAACATATAATTATTTTTTCATATAGTGGTTCATGTTTTAAAAAATGCGTACAGTAAAATAGAGTGCTACAAAAATGATTGGGTTCGAAAACATTATCGTCCGTCACTTTTTTTAGTTTTGCATTATTTTGATGTTTGCAATATTGTTTGGCTTAGCTTTGAATGTTTACTTCACAAAAATATTCCATATATTGTCTTGAATTGTTTGTAACCATAAGAAAAATTACTTTCAAAAACTGAATATTTTTCATCATTTTGGATAAATCGTTTTAAAATGTGAAATTTTTAAATTTATCCCGTTTGACATTTACTCTGATATAACATTTTAGAGTAAAATCGGGGGGAAAACAAGAGAAATGGTTGACCAGCTAAGTTAACTCAATGTAGCAAAATATTTTATAAGAATCTTAAACACCCATTTTTGAGTGAAAATAAAACTATGGATATGTTTTTAGCATAAATAATAAAATTTACCTTGAAATTTTTTGAAACATACTAAATGTATTTTTTTTTATGAATATAATGATCCTATAGTGAATTAGTAAGAAAATCATTTATTTCAAAAGAAAGATATTCCTTGCTTTTTTCATTCTTGTATTTTCCTTTACTTAATATACCCTGAAGAATCCTTTGCAAGTAAAAGGCTTTTCTGTAAATGGATTAGGATCTAGTGAACTTATTAGGTTTCATTTGCTGAAGAGGCAGTTTGCTGAGATGGTGTTCTCTTCAAAATAGTAGGAGTTTGTATCTTCAACTATGCTTAAATGACAAAATTAAATTATATAAGGTTTTGTAATTGATTTTTTCCCAACATAATTTATTTTAAATATAATGGATGAATAGTCAGGACTTGAATATATTTATTGTTAAATTTATTTAAAATCATTCATTTTAATGAAAATAATTATTTTAGTTGTAATTTTATGTCAATGTTTTCATAAATTTCTGGATATATTTAATGTTACTCTTTCTCCCCAAATCAAAATTGTTCACTAAGCCCAACTTTATTTCAGATGCATTATTACTGTTTCTTCATTTCCATTCTTTATATTTCACATTGCTTGGCTGTTAACCAACATAAAGCTGAAATAGAAGACAATGAATTTGCTGAATTTGAAGAATTTGATGAAGATGATGAATTAGTTATAAAAGAAGATGAAACAACTAAACTTAATGCTGAATCTAAGATTCCTCCTCCTGAGCAGTCATTTGATGAGGAAGTTCAAATTGAGGTATAAAGTAGCTTAATCAAGCTCTGTTATTGTTTTATGATTTCCAGTGTAAGTGCTGATGTTTATTTTACATATGATGCCCATATTTTAGCATCAAATGGTTTTATCAATAGCAAAGAACAGAAATCTTGATTATAATTACATAAGGAGAAATTTTCATTTTCATTTCTATATTTATCAGTTTCTAGATTTATATATTTATTATTATCAAAATACTGACATTAATGAGTAATATTTAAAAAATAGAATTAAAAAATTTATTCCCTATAAGAAAATACTAAAAATATTGTCAATGTTAACCCTTTCGCTGCGTATCCTGTGATTTCCACGGGCAAATAACAAGTAGCAAAGGTAGCACTATGCAGCAAGAGGGTTAATTAATATTGTTTTTCAATTTGATCTTATTTATTAAGAATATTAAATCATAAGTGTTCAAAAAATGATAATGATATGTAGAATAGTATTTTTGGTTCTTACAAATTATTTGTTGGCCATCTTTGGCAATAGCTTTTTTTTAGTAAACAGAGTGGCTTAAAAATGTGGATGGATAAAACAATTGGTGTATGTTCGATATTTTGTTTTTAGAAGATAATATAACTATGTTTTTTAATATTTATTAAAATACTTAAAACTGCATATTTTTAATACCTGTGTACTTATTAACTTATGTGCATGTGTATTATCTAATTTAGTTTATAGAAAATATTTAAGTGATTGATTTTTTTTAGGAAGATAGTGAGGAATTCGAACACTTTCAAGATGAAGAAGAGTTTGAAGGCCTGGATCAAGAAGTACCATTAGTTAAAGGAAAACAGTCTGAAAAACCTGATCTAAAAATCACAAAAGTTAGTTTTTATTTTGATTATTATTATTTATTTCAAATGCTTTTTCCTTCTCTCTGCTTCCTCCCCTTTTTCTTTTTAACTCTTTTTATATAAAAGTCCCTTTTTATTTAGGTTCCTCTTCATCTTAGAAGAAACTGGGAAAGTTTTTACTTAGAATTTCTAATGATTGCTGGCCTTCTTGTATATTTCATTAATTTCGTTGCTGGTCGGAATAAAAACCAAAAATTAGCCATGGCATGGTTTAATTCTCATCGACAGATTCTAGAGAACAATTTTGCATTAGTTGGTAAATATAAATTTTAAAAATATTTTATCTTTTTTTAATTATAGACATTAAAAAATTGCTATTCTGATTCTTGTCAACTTTTTTAATTTTTAATAAAATTATGTTTGACCCCTTAATTTCTGAAGAAAAGTTGCATGATAAGCTTCTCAGTGCAACCATTTTCCACATGGACTCACACAGTTATGAGGTAAATTGTGAGGAAAAGAAATGGAATAAATAAGTAAATCCCTCTCTGAAATATGTAAATACTTTGTCAACACTGTCAGGGTCATAGTATAGCATTCCAAAGCCTTCAGATAGCAGCACAATGCAAAGATTCGTACTTCAGAAAAGCTAATATATACATCTAGGGCAATTAATGCACCAGTTGAGCAAGGTGTGTATATTCACCTGCAGCAGAGATAAGGGGTTAATGGTCTAGTTAAAATGTATCTTTTGCTACTGAAGAAGATTTAAACATTTATTGAAATTAGTATTATGACCCAAAAACATATTGTGTTGTGTTTTAATTGAAAATGTATTTCGTAATGAATCTGCATGATAACAATTCAATTTAAGTACATTTCTGGGCTAATGTTTAACAAATAAAAAATATTTTTTTGTATATACTATGTAATTAACCACAATTTTTTTGTGGTTACTCACAAAAACATATATCCATTTGTTGATATGGTGAGATGTTGCATATGCATACCTCCAAAATTTACACTTTGCACATAAAATTTACTTTTTTTAGCCTTTCATTATGTTTTTATGCCTAAATCATTCATTTTTATGCATTTTGACAAATCTTCTGTAATCCTCTGTTTTCTCCCCTACAATTCTTATTTTTCATTATTATAACAACTACAAAATAAGATAAAAACTGTTCTTATGTCATTGTCTCAAAAACTCATTGTCTTTCATTTTTTTTAAAAAGATCATGAAATTTTACCTTCCTCTTACATGTTGCATTTCTAGTTATTGGCTCCTGATTCATACATGCAGTTTCATTATGCAAAGCATTTTTATTTTTTTCTGTTAAAACTTTCTACAGCTCTCCTCATTTTGTGCTTTGAATTTGTTTGCATTCTTTACACTCCATGTGAGCAAATTATATGTTTTTGTCAATTGTTCTTCTTACCAGATTGTTTAACAAAGAAAAAAATAGGTTTCAAAGGGAAAAGAATTTTAAAAAAAAAAGGGGTTGTTAACCATTCCAAAGGGGGGGGGGTGCATTTGTTATATGTTGTGTGTATTTACATGTATTTTTCACAGTAACTGATATATTTATTGCCCATTTTATAAAAACCGTAGAGCATGTTGCAAATTAGAAGTCAAAGGGCATTTGCTTAAAATCTGATTATTTTTCAAGGACAAATGCAATTAAAGACTAAAATACTGATTGTATCTTTTCTTGTAGCTCATAATGTATCTTTGACTGCAACTTACCATGCTACTCTTCTTTTTGTAAAATATTTCCAAAGTCTGACACTGCTGATCAATAAGGATGTTGAAGGACTAAAACATCTTCTGTGTATTTAGTGAACTCTTTTCTAGTCCGAAAGTGTTAACAATTAAATGCTTGAAACAAAGTCTTTTGCAGCAACATCTGATGGCAGTAACAGAAGTGTACACAGATCTCTCTTATGTGGAGGATTTACATTCTAAAAAACTAGTTGATACAAAAGCATGTAGGGGTAATCTATGGTAAAAATTAAAATTGGTTAGTCTGAGGGGAGGGTGAACTGCACCCTTGAGTACATCACTGAGCAGTAATGATACAAACTACCACTTATATCCCATTGTGATCATTTACTTTGATCCTGCAAAATGTCTAATTCAAAGTAAATTTATAAGCACTTTGTGAACTGACAAAGTCTTAAATTAGTACACATAGTTGCCTCTGGCAGCTAAAATGGCTCTAACCCAGTTTGGCATTAAGTCGAGCTAGACTTAAATGACAAACTTGGGGAAGTCATTGCATGTAGCTTCCAGTCTATGCCAAACTTCCTCAATCATAGTGGCTGGAGAGGGGTGGCAATCCATGACCAGATGTTTTCAGCTGGTGAGAGGTTTGGAGAATGTGATGAGATCACGCAGTGGACAAACACCCTCTATATCAAGGTAGGTCAGAACATGCCAGACAGTATATGGTCTTGTGTTAACCTATTAAAAGATGATGTCTCTTAAAACCTTGAAGATTGTGCCTATTTACTGGCCTTAAGATCTGAGAAATGTAAGGCTGGTTCAGATTACTAACCACTTGAACAAGAAGTATTCATGTTGTGTGCCGAATGACTGCTTACATCATCACATTAAGTGCAGTTCATATGATATCAAATAAAAACTGACCACGTGCTTTCTCCTCTTTGCCTCCAGATACAGGCATGTCCATTGTAATGCAGCACACAGAACCAAGACTGTTTTTAAAAGACAACACAATGCCATTCCTGTATCCAGCTTTGTCATGGACACACCCTTATCACTGCACATCTCTGACTTCTGTGTTAAGAAAAGCCATGTAGACAGTCTGTTTTATTTCGGATATTGTGATCCTGTCCATACTTGTCATGTTTGAAGTAAGCCCACTTATGGTGTAGTTGTAGAATCCTGTAAGGTTGACCTGACAACGTTTCTGTTCTTTCGAACATTAGTGATTTAAAATCCTGCATGGTTTTCAGTAAGAACCCATTGATTCCATATTTGCAAAAAGTCAAGGGATTCAGACCAATGCTAATAGCAATATCACAGAAGGATAAACTACACTTTCAATGGGTAACAATCTTGCCTCTCTCCAGAATTCCAACACAGACTAATACCCCTTTCTCTTACTTATACAAGGCGTAACATGATTTTCTCGATAACAACTGTAGATGTTCAAATTGATTTCTGACTGGCACTGCATAACTTTCCTTTTAAACAGAGTTTGAGGTGTTTTCCCCTCCTAAGCCATTCAATTGCACTTAAATGCTTATCATGTGCGTATCCTAGTATCTTCTTCTATTCATGTAAATTTGATTGTATCATCTTTCTTTCATGGTGTTACAATTTTAATGTCCTGCAATATAATTAAGTTTTCATCAATAGTTTTCATTTTTCTTAACATTTCATGTTTTTACTCAATTTAATTTTAGGTGATGATGGAAAAAAAGAAATTGAAAATCCTGGAATACAAAAGGAATCTGAAAATATATATACATTATGGTGTAGTGGCAGAGCGTGTGTTGAAGGTATGCTGGTGGAACTAAAATTTTTAAAACGACAAGATCTGGTCAATGTAATGACTAATATGTTTCGACCAGCTTCAGATCAAATAGTGAGTTATTTTTTGATGCTTGTTATAAATTTAATATTTATATTATTTTGTTAATTCATCTTTTATCTTTTTATATTTTTCTAATTTTATTTTAGGGAAAAAATAAATTGTTTTTATTTTGTATTTTTCTGACATATTATAAGTATTATTTTTTAGATACTGTATTATGTAGGCAATTGTAAATGTATTTTAAAATTGTGTTGCTTTTTTCCAATTGTTATTATAAGTTTTTAGCATTTATTGAATTATGTCCAATTACCAAATAAATTACTTCAGCTTGATACTTACAAGGGAAGGGTACGACTAAGGAAATTCATTTGGGGTCGAGACTTGGTGTAATACTAATACTCCTTACCTCAACCCTCAATGTAATTCTGCTGAATTGCCAGTCAATTCAGAGAAAATAGCCTTTGAAATTCATGCTTAGCTTTTATACAATTAAGTTTTAATTTCCTCCAACAATGCAGTGGCTTGGTTGGCAAGACTCCTGCCTTCAGTGCCGGCGGATAGAGTTCGAATCACGCGATCAACTTTTTTTTTCTTCAATTCCTTTCATTATTTGTTAAAATTAAATAAATTTATTTATGGAAGGTTTATTAAGTATTAAATGATATTATTTGTAATTCTTTTATATTTTATAAAAAAATTAACTGTTTTATAAAACTACTGAAAAAAATTACTGTAATTATATAAATATTTATATTATGTTATTAAATATTAAATGATATTTTATATAAAAAAATTTTTATAAGTAGTTTTATAATGTGGAATGCAATATTCTGTAAATAAAATATTATATATAAAATATTTAATCTGTCCTTTTTAAATAATAATTTTTTTTACTTTATAAAATACAAAATAATTACATAAAATATCATTTAATATTTAATAAACCTTTCATAAATAAATTTATTTAATTTTAAAAAATAATTAAAGGAACTGAAAAAAAAATGATTGCGTATTAGAGCTCTATCTGCCGGCATTGAAGGCAGGCATCTTGCCAACCGAGCCTCTGTTTCATTGAAGGAAATTAAAATTTAATTGTATAAAAGCTAAGCATGAATTTTGAAGGCGATTTTCTCCGAATTGACTGGTCATTCAGCAGAATTACATTGATTGTTGAACATCCTAAAGGAGTACGACTATTATCAATAAATCCCGGCAATTTTCTGTAATATCAAAAGGCATAATATGTATGTAAATAAAAACAAATAATATTAAAAAAAATTTAAGTCAATTTCTACTTTGAATGGATGAATAGAAAGTGTTTTATTAACGATTGAAAGTTTGAATAAGATATATATATACCAGGTGTATGCATATCAAATGAGATGATTGCTAACAGATGTCGCCACTCATATATGCAAACAATATGAAACCATGACACGTGATTTTTTTATAGTTTGATCTTTGATACTCATGTTTAGTTTACATTTGGACGAGTTTCAGCTTGCATTGTATTTTTTTTACTGTCTTGAAAATGTCGAATTTTATGTCTTCTGACCACAATTTACGGACAGCATTAATTTTTTGTTACCATCTGAAGAAAAATGCTGCCGAATTGCATCAAATGCTTGTAGAAGCATACAGTGGCAATGCTCTGAGCCTTGCGCAGTGCTATAGGTGGTTTGAAAAGTTTCAAAATTGTGATTTCGATGTGAGAAACGAGGAGCGTGGCAGACCAGCAAAAAAATTTGAAGATGCTGAATTGCAAGCATTACTTGATGAAGAGGATGGCCAAATGCAAGAATATCTTGCAGAACAATTGAATGTTGACCAGAGCACTGTTTCCCATCGTCTCAAAGCAATAGGCAAGATAATAAAGGGTCGGTAGATGGGTACCATACGAGCTAATGGACCGTCAACCAGAAAATTGTGTGCGAAATGTTGCTTGCCCACTACAAACACAAGTCATATCGCCATTGTATTATGACTGGCAGTAAAAAATGGATTTATTTTGAGAGACCCAAATGTAATCGATCATATGTTGACCCCAGACAGCCGTCCAAATCGACCTCAAGGCCGAACCGCTTCAGCCGCAAGACAATGATGTGTATTTTCTGGGATCAGGAGGGACCAATCTATTATGAGCTTCTCAGACCCGGCGAAACCATTAATTAACAACAATTACTTAGCAAAAATTACTTAATTAGAACAATGCTATACTCGAAAAATGCAAGCAATACAAGAAACGGCAGCACGAAGTGATTTTTCTTCATCGTTAAGGTGCTCGGTTGGGAGCCCTTAGTGCATGCGGCTTATTCGCCAGACTTGGCTCCTTCCGATTACCACCTATTTGCATCATTGGGACATGCATTGGCTGACCAGCACTTCACTTACAAAACGTCAAATCTTGGCTTGATGACTGGCTGGCCTCAAAAGACCAATCATTTTTTTGGATTGGTATTCACAAATTGCCCGAAAGATGGGAAAAATTTGTAGCTAGCGATGGATATTATTTCAAATAAAGAAATATTAACAGTTTTCGCAAATTTATTGTGTTTTTTAAACAATCGTCTCATTTCATTTGCATACACCTGGTAAATAAATATATATATATATATATATAGGAAGAGAGTGAACTAATATTAGGAAATGAAAAAAAGCATGATTTGTCTGCATTGGTGTAACAATGCACAACTGGTTTGGCTGAAAAACAGATTTTGGACACCAACTTTTGTCTTTGTTTTAACAGTTACATTGTTACAACAATAGGGACGAATCTAAGTTGGTATCAAAAATCAGTAATTAATTAATATTTGAAAAAAACTGTATTAACATCAAGTGTCATCCACTACAAGTTTAAAAAAATTTATTTTGAACTTGATTGGATGAATAGAAATTATTTTATTAACAATTGAAAATTTGAACAAGATATACAAATATATAGAAAGAGTGAGCTAATAGTAGGAATTGAATTAAGGTAACTCATACTAAAAAAATACTTTATTTTGTATATGAATATCGTTTAATTACAATATCATGCAGAGATCATGAATAAAAGTAAAGAAAAGTAAAAACAAAATACTCTTTTGATACCAAAAATGGGAGTGATCATAAGGAAAATTTTGCTAGTTAGCCATGAATGCCATGTTTGGAAAATTATATGTACATTATTTTTGAATTTTTCACAAAATCAGCTGAACTAAGCTTTCTTTTTTAGATATACAAATAGTTAAAAATTAAAAGAATTGCAATATGACTTCATGTATATTTTAATATTAATTCCTTAAAGTAAACTTTTTGGCTTACTTGAAGACAAAAACTCTAGATATGTGATTAAAATATATGCATTAGAATTCAATATTCAAAAGGAGCAGGAATTCCCTTATCTTGGATTATCAAACTTATGTAAGAAAATTTAAATATGCCAAAATTGGTCTACAATAATGCTTGTACTGTGTTGTGAACTGAATAATGAATGTGTCATCAAAAGAAAAACTGAAATTATGTAAAAAGATTGCTTGCAGCATATCTGTATAATCTAAATTATCTGTAATAATCTTAAATAAAATGTATAAAATATCTGTATGTACTAAAAACTTCTTCCAAGCCTACTGTATTTGATATTTAAAATGATTAAAAATAATTATTAATAGAATCTCTTTAATGTCCCTCCATCTTCCTCCTTTAATTCCCTTTCAATAAGTGTATCCGTTTTTATTAAATTGTAACATGTGAGTAGACAGGAGGGGGGGGGATATTCCATAGTATTAAAATTTTGGTCTGAGTAAGGGACCCTTTTGATTTGACCATATTTATTTAAATGCCAGAATGAATTCGGCTTCATTACTCTCAAAATACCTATCGCTATGTATAGGTAGTTTGATGACTGATTCTAGTCATCAAAGGGGCCCTTATTCTACTCTTTGACCAAGTTTTGAAAAGAGCAATTTTTTCCCCTTGAAAAATAAGAGGAACTTTCTTTTGTGTGAGTGAAAGAAAAGCTTGAATCTCTTGGTGGAATGATATGTAAAATCTGTACAAGAACACTTCTAATTACTTAAGTAAAACTTTTTATATGGATTTGTTATTTTCCAAATTTTAATACAAATGTAATTAATTAGCAAATAGGGGAAAAAACAATAAAAACTCGACCATAAACCTGTTTGAGTTAGCTGCTAAAAAAAATCTTTTATAAGAATATTGAACTTATTTATATTTTTTTATTGATGTTAGAGTGCAATACAAAATTTTACATTGTTATTGCTGTGTAATTTTTTTAAGAAATATATATGTGTAGTGCAATTTATTAAAGAATGGTGTTTTTTTGCTTCATTAACTGTCAAGGAAGAATCTGTTTAGTACAAACATGTTTGAACACAATTATTTTCTTTACTGTTTATACGCTGTTTATATGTGTGCTCATATATTCCTTTCTAGCTTATAAAAGTAACTATGAATTCTGATGCAATGGATAACTTTGTTTTTTGCATGGCAACTAAGAAAACTGCTGCACGTTTATTGAAAGAAATGAGTGATTTAGTAAGTTACTAGTTATTAAAATCCTGAGTAATTAAAATTAGTACATATGATTGTAAACTTAGTCTGAATTTTTATATTTATATTTGAAAAATGAATTGATCTGAAATTTTTTCATGTTCTAATTCTTATATTTTATTTGAAATTAGAGTACTTACTGTCCAGAAAAAAAAAGTGTTGACCGTCTTGGTATACCTGATAATTTTGTCATGATGAGTGAATTAGGTGAAGCTGCAAATGCCATGTTAGATAGCAAGGTATTAATTACGTGATTTTGTATCATTTTTACAGTATTAGATGGTAAATAATTTTGAAGTATTTTCTCTCAATGTACTGAAAATTGTTATTTCATATAAGCTTAACTTCCTTCATACAAATTATACAACAATTAACATTTGAATAATTAATTATGGTACTATATAACATAATGTAATTGTATTTATCAAAGTTATAAATATTTTCTGTGGTTTTTATTCTAGTTAATTACAGTTCTTCAAAAATATTCTGAATGTATAGATTTCTTGCATTTTTCGGATCAGTTTTCTGGGCCTAAAATTCAGGAGTGAGTACACAATTTTTTATATATATTTATAAATTTTGTATATGTCTTTGTATAATATCTTTTCTGTGGGGAAATATATTAAATAAAGTAGAGCATTGTTATTAATTAAAATTTAAATTAAGCTATATAATGTGTTTTTTCTTCCATAGGATTTAATTATATTTTTTGATTTAAAATTTTAATTTTTAAATAAGGGGGATTCTATATGTCTTTGTGTTAATTTTTTTCTTTTATGTATATCCCAAAACTATTTATAACTTTCATGAAAATCCTTAAAAGTAAAATGCAAAGAAATGAATAAAATGCATTAGCTCTATGTAATGAAAATAAATGTGTATGGATGATTTTTTTTTAAACTTACATAAATGCAACTAGGAATGAAATACTGGTAATTTTTTTGAAGTAAGGTATAGTTTTGGACTTAAAACATTTTTACCATTTGTCTTCATTTAATTTACTTGTACATTTTGCAAATTCTCCCTTTCCTCCATATTATGTAAAAAGGAAAAAACATATCCCTTAATAAATATGTAATATATATATGTACCATTATTAACCTTCAATTTGCCCATTAATGATCCACTGTAGATATATTTCTAATGATAAAATATCATTTCAGTGATGCTCAACTGACCAAGTTACCTGACACTAAGAAAATGTTACTATTTGGCTTTAACAGTAAGTTTTATAATTTAAAAGAATTTAATTATTAAAATTACCATTTTGTTTTTAAAATTCTAAATAGTTACTTCAGATTCTGAAATTAGGCCTTTGGAAAATGATCAATAGAATCATTCACTCTCATCAGATCCATATTTTTTTAATGATATAATTTGTATTATACATATGTTATTTGAATTTGTTTCCTATTTAACTAATCTAATATAAAATAACATCATTTTTAAAAATCAGTATTTGAAACAAAAGTGGTTAAATTTTAATTTTTATAAGTTTGTAGTGGTTGCTATATCACAAAAAAAAATCTATCTAAAAATTATATTCAGTACTATATTTTGAAGAAAACATTTATTTTTTAAAAGATATTGCTCTCTTTAAAACATTACTGTTCTTATAATATTTTATTCTACTGTTTCCATTCACAATGTACATAAAGTTGTTGAAACAAAGATTATATATGATTGGTAGAGGTTTCACTACTCCTCTTCCAAGCAACATAGTTGAGATACAAGGAGAAAAATAATTAATGATATCACATGAATACTTATATTGCTAAAAAATTCAAAAATTAGTACACATCTTCGAATGCTCATATAATCTAGATAACATGATTGAAAAATAATTTGTCCTCTTGGTGTTGTTTTAAATTTTGCATCCTCTGTCTTTTCATTTCCCTTTTATGGGGAGTTTTTCTGTTCTTGTTAAATTAGAATCATCTTTAACTGAGGCAAACAAATAATCTTGTATTAATCAGTCAACTGAAACTTAGATATCCTTTCTTTTAATTTTCACTGTATAAGACTTGTCATTTCTGACAATCGTAGGAAAAGTTCTACGTAAGGGGATTCTAGAGATTTTAATGCAGTCTATTGTGACAAGTATTTGTGCACAAGAGAATCAAATCCTTATGGAAGGAAATATTTTCTGTTTTTTTTTATATTGTCTTTTAACTGTTTTTAATATTTCCATTTATTTTCATAGTTTGCAAGTGAGGGTATCTAATTTTAATTTTGTTTTTGTTCTTGAATAAGACCCAATAGTTGAGTAGTAGCGTATTGTGCTTCCACACCACAGATCCGGGTTCTATTCCCGGGCTGGGCAAGGTCGACTCGGTCTTTCATCCCTACTACAGTCGGTCGATAAATAAGTTCCAAGCTTGCTTGGGGACTTAAACACTAAGGGTCTCGCTTCAGACGGACCACCTGATCAGGGGATCTCATGCACCTCAGTACCCAATGTCCACATATACTGGGATGGGCACAGTAGACCCTGGCCCTCATGGGTTGTTGTACCACTGAGTTTGAGTTTTGTTCTTTATCTTGTTATTGTTTATTTAAAAATAGTTTCTATTGGTATTTTCCAACAAATAAAACAATCAATGCATGTTAAACAATATTTATTCTCTTTTAGAAGTAGAAATGGTTTGTTTATATACATATCATAATACATATATTGATATGTATTATGTTAAATCTTTCATCAAGTTCTTCAAAGAAGTTGAATTTGGAATATGTACCCTAAATAATTTATTTTTCTAGCAATTAATACAAGATTTGCCCATCCTCTTACATCTATATCAATATTCTTCCAAGTGAATCTTGATGTTACTTGTTTCACTGATGATCTGGTGTTAGAATAGTTCCTGTATTTTAAGAAAAACATTTATTTGAAATGGTTGTGGTATGAACAGTTGAATATTTGAAGTTGAAACATGGTACCAGATTATTTTTCCAGGGTAGTTTAAATTCTAAATTGTTACTATACTGAGAAAATCTTTTATTTTTTCCTTATTGATTTGTTCATCTGCAATTTTGTCATAATAGTTATCCAAAATTGATTCAGATCTAGACATTAAGTCTGCAACGATATCATATTTCCTAATGTATTTTATATTTGTTGAATATCAGAAAATATGCTGGAAATATCTTAGTTATGTTGGTGATGTTTTAACAATTTTCTGTTTAAGAGTATATATAATTGGTTCGGGATGTGTGAATATTGCAAATTCTTGTCCTTCTAACACATATTTAAATTATTTGATTGAAAAAAAGATTCTAAAAGTTGCCAGTCATTTATGCTATAAGCCTTTTGTCTTTTAACTTTTTTGAATAAAATGCTATTAGTTTCTAATCTTCATCTCCATATTACTGTAGAAAAGATCCAAATACGAAATTAGCTGCATATGTACATAAAGCTAATATTAGAACTGGTTTAGGAAAGATTAATAAAGAGGCTTGGCTAAATCTTTTTTGCATCTTTTATAAATGACTTTGCTTCTTCTGTCCGTGGAATTTTCCTTTTCTGTTGACATTTTAATTATTCATTTGAGGTTAGCTTGGATATTAGCTGCATCTTTTAAATATCTACAAAAGTTAAATTTACAAGTTTGTGCATAATTTCAGGAAGTTTATAATTTGTTTTGATTTGTACTTTTTCTGAAAGAGGTTTTGTGCTGCTTGGTGTTATTAAATATCTCAAAAAATCTTATTTATTCTCTCCCATTACCAGGTTCAATAGCATGATGTGTAGTCCATACTGTTGAATTCTGTTAAAGACTTCTGCCAGATGCATTTAATGCTTTTTCTCAATTTCCGACACTATTAGAACGTTTTCTAAATACAGAAGCAGAAGCCAACATTCATTACTTTGAATTCAAAAAGTTCAAATTATATTGTTATTGCTGCTTATCTTCCCCTGCTATTGGAATTTGGTTATAAATTTTAAGTAAATCAAGTTTAGAAAGCATCTTTTTGTCATTTATGATGTGAGGGAAATCCTCTATTCTAGTGAAGAGTAGTAATCTGGTGCTGTGTAGTGTCAGGTGTTGCCTGTTTTTTGACTAAATGAAGTGCCCTTACTCTTGGAAATTTTGATGGTCTTATATTATTGTTTTCAAGCATAGAGTTTAATACTTGTTTAGCTATTTCTAATCTTTTATGATTGAATTGTCTTGCTTCTGAATAAATTGGTTTGCCATTAGCATTAATATAATGTTTGACATTGTGCCTTGTTTTAGAAATTCCATCACGTCAGGAATTTTTATAAACTCAATGTCAATATTTTTGCTAAATTCTTATTTGAAAAGAAATTCTCCCAAGCAATTTAGCATATATCATCTTGCAACAATAGTTTTTATCCAGTTAAATCTATGTAAATATCGATTCTTGATGAGGCAAATTGATTTTTCAATAAATGGATGAAAACCACTGTCACCAGATTTCACAAGTTGCTTCTGGTTGAAAAAAAAAGTGTCCTTAAAGTTTAAACTGCTTCATTACACCTAATTTTATATGCAGAGGAGTTAACAATACATTGTTTGACTCAACTAAACAGTTCAGAATCACATTCTTGATGCCTGGTTTAGTATATATTTTTTTTCTTTTCTGTTTTGACTCAGTGTTGAGTATTATTACAGCTACCCCACTCACAAATGATACATGGGGATTATATATTTGCCTTGTTGAAGAAGAAGCATAAAGATAACTTTCAAATTACCGTAAATGGTCCAACTGAAATCAGCATATTTTATTTTGTTGAGAACGAGTCAGACTTTCATAGTGTTTCTTTAAATGCATCAAATTTCCAACTGATACAAATGTATATTGGCCTCCGTGGTGAAGAAAGACAGCCTTAAGTCTCCTTTTCAATGAATTTATTAACTGCCTCCATTTATTTTTATCATAGATAATATTAAATTTGCGCATCAATCCAGGAATATCTGAATGCTAGACCAGGTTCTCCTCTTCCTCAAAGTATAAACAAATTCTTTCTCTTAATTCCTGTACCAATAAAAAGAGGTTTCTTTCATCAATTTTTTCTTTCAATCTGGATGCCAACAATTCAACTACCTCTTTAGAAAAGGCTCAGATCTTTAGTCAGATGATTAAGCTCAACCTGATTGAAGGACTGAGGTGAATTGGCTTCTGAGAGCTTGTATCCGGTATGGCAGCCTTGAACTTGTGGCAAAACTGGTAGAGAAAGATTGCGACAGAAAAGTGTCACAGAGTTATGTTCTGTATTTTTCCCTGAAGAATGAAAATAAGCTATGGAAGAAAGAAATTGAACACCGAAAAATTTTTGGTAAATACTCATAAAAATCTAATTAAAACTGAATTTTTCAGGGAAACATAATATGATAGAGAATTTTGATTATTATTTTTGAAATCAGCACCAAAAAGTTGAGCCATTACTTCTCTTATATTTTTTCCATTGCAGGCCTGTGTTTTAAATGATTTATAGATGTTACAAATTAATGACATTGAAAATAAAATTTTCCCAATGTTTCTTCCTTCTGAGTTTAAGTCAAGTTATTTATTTCAGTTAATGCATTTAAAAGTTAAAGCATATTTAGTATCAACATGATAATTCCATGATTAAACTAGAAGGCTGTTTTATTTTTTAGTCCCAGGCAAAGGAAAAACAACTCCAGAAATAATGGAAAATATGAGGCCTTTGCTACAATTAGTATTCTATTCTATAGAAAAAGTAAGGAGGTTCAAGTTAAGTAAGGAGGTAAATATTTTTCAACTCTAAACTGAAAAAAATTATTGAAACTAACTTTATCAGTAAGTACCTTAAAAGAATTCATTGTAAGTTAACAATCATTTTAATTGTAGGCAAAGATAAAAGCTGAAAAAAATCGGCAGCGTGTTGAAGAAGTGTTTCTGAAAAATACTCATGCTCAAAGACAAGAAGCGGCCCAAGCCAGAAGGGAAGAGAAAAGACGAGCTGAAAAAGAAAAAATGATGAATGAAGAAGATCCAGATAAGCAACGGAAGTGGGAGGTATGTACTAATTTTCCTTACAGTTAAATTTAAAAAATTGTTAGTTCTTTTTTAAGATAATTTATTCAATTTTTAAACTTAATTCAGTCGAGTAAATGAGTTTTTACTCTTATCATACTTGTAACATAATGAATTCTCGTTATTAGGACTAAAATATTTTTTCATTATTTTTGAAATTCGGATTTCTATTTGGGTGAATGGGATATTTTCTACTGTACAGTTTATTAAAATCCTCTTGTGAGGAGGAGAAAATTTATAATTTATGTATTGATACCAATAATACTCATTAATACCTAAATATAAATGTCATTAATGCATTTTGATATTGTTTCAAGTTGTGAAACATGTTACTATATTTTTTTAAAAAAGATTAAAAAATAATTGACATTATTCTCTGAAGATTTTTCTTAAAAAACATCTACTGACACCTTGTAATACCATGTTTTACAACTTCATGTGTGAATGAATAATTTTGATCTTTTAGATTTGTTAGAATATGCCATGTCTACAAATCTCTCTTGTGATTAAATCTCTTAAATACTCTTGCAAAAAATTATAATATTCACCATGAACCCTACTACCTAAAATCATTTAAAAAAATTATATATAATTAATAGTGTTTCCAAATAAGAATGGTATATGGCTAATGATTTGATTGTGTGTAAAAATACTGTTGTGACTATATTATGAACTGAATTCTCAATGAACAGAAATCTTTCTGTTTAAAATGTTGTAGAAATGAGACATTCCTGTTGTTAGAGCTACAGAGTGACACAAATCTGCATCAGGTCTGTGTTCTCTGTTGAGTGGTTTCTCCGTAGGAATAAATCATAAATGTTGCTGAACTCCATCATAATTGTTAACTGTTTATAATGTAATAGAATCTTATTGTTGCATGTAATATTTGTTACTTTCTAATATTCCGAAGTAGATGTTGATATGCATGTTAAGATTGTCAGAGCCTATGGTTTTTTAATCCTTTTGTAAAACCATGTTTTAACATTTGATTAAAATCTAACATCACCAAAAAATTTTCATAGAGTATGTGTTTATATGTTGTGGCAATTATATTTTTGATTAGTACATATATCCTCACTTAATTCTGACCACTGTAAAGTTTTTCTCCTGAATAAAAGCAAGTTTATTTCAGAATATTTCTTCAATTTCATCTTCATTGAAGTCAAATTTAAAAAGGAATCAATCTTTTTTCTTTCTTTTTTTTCCCCATGAATTTATATACTAAGATTTTAAACTCTTATGCTTCTGAAAAGTGGCACTAAGTTTTCATCATCCCTGTAGAACAGTTTTAGTAAACTGCAGTTAGGTCTTAAGTCAGTGATACTCAACCTGTGGCCTGCCGCCTATTCTGAGTGGCCCAGTCATGGCCCATTTTGCACTAAGAATTTCAATTAAGAACAATGTGCTAAAAATTCAGTGGGAAATTCTGTCAATTAAGCAATTGGTTCATTCAATTTTGTTATCTATTTGCTTGTTTTGATAGTAGAATGTAAACAAGAGGCTTGGCACGGTTGAAAGGAAATCAAAACTACCCCTTAATTCAGTAAAAATGCATAAATGTAAGTATTTTTTGTGCATGTTTGATGGAAAGCTTAATATTGTTTCAAAATAAAAGTCAATAAGGAGCTTTAATATTTTGATTATTTTTGATTTGTTCAATGTTGCTTTCTTATAATGCCCCCCCTTATTCTCATTTGCAGCCTGGAAATACCTATCATTCATATGTGGCCTGGCAGGAGAAAAGGTTGAGTATCCCTGTCTTAAATCATATGACAATTACCAAATAATTCAAGGAAAATTTGGAAGCCCTTAACTCATAGAAGGATGTATAGATACGCACTGAAAAGTTTATGGATGAAATTATAGTGGAAAGATTTTCTTTGTGTACATTAGTACCAGTTCACTATTGACTCATTCAGTTGCTTTATCAAATTTTTTGCTGTTCATAACACTGTTTAACACAATTGACTGTTTTTTTTTTTTTTTTTTGAAAATGTATGTGTGAAAATAACAAGTCATGCATAAATAATTAGAAATTATTTATGTCTGTTCATTTTTAACTCTGATACAAACCTTAGGAAAGAACTTGGCAATCTGAAAAAGACAATTTGACATAATCGTAATTTTAAAAACTTTGTAAACCATATGTTTTCATAATCTGCATTGTGTGCCTTAATGATTAAACTTAATCAAGAAGACATATGCACTATTAAATTAATTTTCTTTATTTAAAACTCATGTGTTACATATACAAAAGTAATTTAAATATAAAGTTTGTAATTATTTCTTTTTAATTCCTTACATACAGCAAAAGTAAATTAATCTATTTACCTAATATATTCCATACAACTCAAGAACTTGAGTGTTAAGATCATTATTATTACTATAAAAAAATTCTATTTGAAATATTTTCTTTTAATTATATCTCTAATTGTTAATTTATAATTTTATTGTTTCATTTAATACATGTTTTGAAAAAAATGTTACAGAATTTAAATTATAATTGTTGAAAATAATTTACAATTACTATATTTTGAGAAAAATAAATATGTAAGACTAATTTCATTATTGAAGGAAAAAAATAAATACAAATATTTAACAATAAAACTTTCTTGTGCCTGATAAAACAGCTATTCATTTTACTTTTATGATTTAATTCTTCTATTTTTCCCTAAAAGATTGTTTTATTAAATTTAGAGGTTCCCCTCAATAAGTTACAGTAAAAGTGATTTTGATTTCATTTATTGTGAATAATTAAAAAATAAACTCGGGTTATTATTTGAGTGTTTGTATTAAAAAATTTATTTCATTTTTGTTTGAACTATTCTTTTAATGACATTTCTATCCCATCTCAATGTAGGAACGTGAGCATCGTCGAGAATTGAAGAAGAGGGCACCTAAGATGAAGCAGTTAAAAGGGAAAGCTCTATAATTTATTCTTTTAATATACTCTAAAACCATATTCTTATACCTCTATTCTAAGGAAATTAATGAGTTGGGGGAAATACTGCATTTAGCTATGAAAACTGGAGCTCATACTTTGAATTATTTCTCAAACTTGATTCATTGCGACATTTCAACAACCATGAATTTTTATTAAACTAACTTTCATTTCCAACTATACTAATCTTTCTTTCTTCGGAACAGCAAAACTTTTTTTCTCCCTAATACCTATTTCACTGAGTACTTCTCTACTATCTTGATTGTAGGAGCGCGAGCACCGACGTGAATTGAAGAGGAAAGCTCCTAAGATGAAGCAGTTGAAAGTGAAGACCTTATAATTTTTTAATTATTTTTTGTTTGTCATATTTGTGCAATTTCATAAGGTGAAACTCTCTGTTTTGCATTGATGAAATCCCAAAGGATTTAATTTATTAAAAATTATATTTATGAAAAGATATTATTTTTCACATTATGGATTGTTATTTGATACAATGTTATTTCATTTCATGTGTGTTTAGTTATATTTGTATTTTGAATTAAAAGATTTTTTTTTAAATACTTGTATTTTTTTTTCCCCTCCATCAAATCATGAACATGAATGTAAAAAGATGATATAAATCAATTATTTGATTTACATATTTTAGATAAAAATATGAAAACCAATTATATGCCAATTGTAGTTTTCCTGTAATTAAATTTTATTTTAAATGTTTCTCTTTCGTTTCTTATATTCTTCAGAAGGTTATAAATTTTTCATTTATTGCTGTTAGAATAAATTTGACAATTTAAAAAACATTCATCAAAAAAACTTAGAGCAAAAAATTCTATTTTGCAAATTATAAGTTAATAATTTAGTTAAATTATCTGTAATTTCTTAATTTTCACGTGATAAGTATAATTTATAAAAAACCTTTCTTTAATCATACACCAGACTTAGGCTTGGCTGCCATCAGTCTGTGACAGGCAGCCCAAAACAGTTCAGAGATGCAATAAAATCTACAATAATTTTTAATAGTAATAGCTACATTGCTGAGTCCGGAACAAAAGGGCAAGGCGGAGAGTGTGGAAGGTGCTGCCAAGTGCAAGCTTGCCAGAAGACTCTGCAAGTGCCGATCTTGGTAATAGTAGCACAGTTTCCCAAACTTTTGACATGTGTGTACCCCAAACTATAATTTTTGTAACACTGAGTACTCCTCAAATAAATGGACATATTTTAATAATCAAAATATATTTCTTTTTTTGTGACGTACACAAAATAATAAGTAAAGAGAAATAAAATTATTCATAATAAAGTATAAATAAAAGTTATATTATTATTATTATTTTCTTAGGGCTAATGAGAAGGATGAAATTTTTTGTGCTGAAATGGCAAATCGTCATAATTTGGTTCCCTGGTTGTTAATTTTAATCAGAGATGCAATTTCATGTCCAATAGTCTTCCTTTTTTTCGACGTTATGTCTACAAATGCTGAAAACTGTTTCTCATAAGTATGAAGTTGGAAAAGGCAAGATGTATTTCAGAACTTTTTCTGTTCAACTCCAGTACAACACGTATCACCACCAAATTCTTCCTGTACCCCAGGGGGCACACAGTAGTAGCAGGTATTCAAGTGAAAACCTTGAGGACTGAAGCTGAAGAAGGATTCCATGTAGACATTGGTGAGTTGGTATTAAAAGCTCAGAGAAGGAGAAATGTTAAAAATATATCCTATGTATATTTTTTTCTTGTCTTTCCTTATAATAAGAAACGTTAATAATGAATTTCAAAAATATCTTTACTTGGCATTCATGAATCATACCTGAACTTTTAAAGCATAAGAATAAAATAAAGTGCAAAATTGTGCTTTTTTTTGCAGTCTTATGCAAATTCTTGGTATTGATTCTTATATTAATATTAATTCATGTATCCTATAATTATACTTTTGAGCCATTTTCATAATTAAGTTTAATTTATATACAGTTACATAAGCTAATTCTTATAGCAGCATTGGTGAGAACAAAATAATTTAGTGAAGTAACCTTTTTCAAATTTTCCCCACTACAGTTTAGCAACTAGACTTGATTATTCCTTAGTAATACATTATGAAAAAATAGAATGCAAACTAGTATTTTTTTTAAAAAAGAAAAACTTTTTCAATCCAGTTTTTAAATTTGTTAAAAAAATTTCATTGTATATCTTTTTATATTTGAAAAAATGGTGCTTGGGACAACATATGATAAAAGTGAAACTTCTTTGGCGACGTTGGCCGTAAATGCAGGAATGCATCTAATTATATTAAACTGCTGGGGACCTTACTTCAATCAAATAAAATTCGAACTTCATTTATTGTATGGAAATAAAATTTTTATTCAATTTTCTACATCGTTTTCCAAGAAAGAAACAATAGGTTTGTGGTAACTGAAGTAGGATATGAAAATTTCGATTGTAGTTGATCAAGAAAACTACATCAATCGTGGTTCCGTATCTTGTTCCTTTTCTAGCATCAGTATTTATCGTCAAATTCAGTGTCCGTTTTAAGAATTCAATGAGTGGGTTTGCTTCTTCTGAAGCAAAATTAACATTAAAGTCTCAAGATAATCGGCTTTGTAGCTTGCTTTAATGTCTTCTAAATTAATTCCCGGTAAAATATTTTTATGCTCAGCAACAGGCATTCTCAAATCATCTCTAAACCATAATCTATCACAAATCTAACACCCGTGATCAAAAGTATTATCAACGAATCGCTTTTGAAAATCTTTGTGAGCATTTTTATGGAATCATAGTCTGTAACGTAAGATAAAATTTATTATATCGATTCACATGCATCAGTTCCAACACGCACTAAACTTGTTGATGGCTCAGGGTGGTTCACAAAGTCCGTATTAATCTATGCTGTCATTAGAAGAGAATAGCATTTCCATCCCTTAAACTCGGTATTAAGAGAATATTTTTCCGTGCTCGATATTCTCTTATGTACTCTGATGGAGATTTGGCAGTAGCACTTGATGAATTTGCAGTATTATTCTGGCATTTTTTTTTTTTTGTCACTCTTTCGACTAGACTTATTGCTAGTTTTTTTTCACGAAACTTTTCCTTTTTGTGCATTTGATTTAGGCATTCTGACTAGAATTAATAATAATTGAATGCAAATGAAAATTAAAAAACAAATTAGCCGCCGAACTCATCGCCATGTAGCCAACAATCTAAGGAAATATTTCAAAAAGGCACGCTTTTGCTGCTAGAGCTATTTTGTCTACACCGTAATGCACACACTACAACTCATACAACCGTTCATAGATGTTCCTAGATTTGGGGGAAAAGGACCCCCAATCGCGGAAGGTGAGCAGGTTGACCAATCGGAGAGGTGGGATATGACGCAAGTCTCGGGGGGTCCCCGCTCCGCCTTTTCCTGGGGCTGTGGTAGCCCAGTGGTCAAGGCATCGGATCATGGCAGGCATGTCATGAGTTGAGCCCAGTACCACTAAAGACCCGCCGTGTAGGGGAGCGATGCACGTTAAATCTGTCGATAGCTCAAACATCCTCCCGTTGGTGTGGTAGTTAGGAGAGGGGTGCCAGCTCAGGTGTCGTCCTCGTCACTTGACCAGGGTTCAAAATTACGAGGTCCTTCTCCAAAAGCCCTCGTGTAGCTGAACAGTGCGACGTTAATATTCACTTACTCACCCCCCTTTTCCTAACGTTCGCTATCTCCTCACCATGGCGACGATTCGGGGGGGATGGGGGAGAAGACTACTTCCGTTCGCTTTTTCACCCTAACACAAAACTGGGCAAATTTCTCATTCACTCTCGATCGCACACACAAAGAAGTTTCACTTCAAAAACATAATATTCAAATATTACCATAATATTTAAATTGTTTATATCACACACACAATAGCAAAAATGCTTTATTATACTAATATTACACCCAGATTAAACTTACATTTCCTACTGGTCTCTTGTATGCCGAAAAGAACATAACAGGTATCTTCAGTGGCGCACACAAGGGGCCCCCCAAAGCCCTTGATTTTTTTCCGATTGGTTATAATTCTAAGTATATAATACGTAAAATTTAATTAAATATTTGCTATTAATGCTAATTATTTATTCAATAATTAGTTTTTTACTGTTTTGTTCCTGAAAATTGACAAAATCAAAACTAGCATGATACAAGAATGGTGAACTTTCATACCCCTTGAAAAATTCCTGTGTGCGCTACTGGGTATCTTGTTAGAATCTCGAAACTAGTCTTCCAGATTGCTTGATTGAATATTAACGTCACACTGTTCAGCTACACAAGGGCTTTTGGCGACGGACCACGTAATTTTGAATCATGGTTAAGTGACGTGGACGACACCTGAGTGCCGACACAGTGGTCTTCAAACTGTGTTCCTCGGAACTCTGAGGTTCCACGAGTCAAAGTGGCCGCGGTAGCCGAGTGGTATAGGTATCGGATCGTGGCTTGCCTTGTCACGAGTTCGAGCCCAGTGCCACGAAAGACCCGCCGTGTTGGGCAGCGATGCACGTTAAATCTGTCGAGAGCTGAAACGTCCTCCCGTTGGTGTGGTGTGGTAGTTAGGAGAGGGGGTTGCCAGCTCAGGTGTCGTCCACGTCACTTTACCATGGCTCAAAATTACGTGGTCCGTGGCCAAAAGCCCTCGTGTAGCTGAACAATGCGACGTTAATATTCAATCAATCCACGAGTCAAAATAAAAGATCAAAAAGAAAATTATGAATGTGTATAAAAATCGAATTCGTGTTTTCTATGGAGTTTGTATGACCACGTATAATATATGTACTGGGTGGTCCCGAATTCATGATGCAAACTTTAAGGGTATATACAAGACGTTGTATAACAATCATTTATTGTATAGGAATGTATGGGTGGAAGTGACGCGGAGAGGCGAAATAAAGAAAAAGAAATGGAGTTATCGGTCGGTTGGGGCAATAGATGTCTCTCCACTGTTCAACGTGATCATGATATATCTCAGAAGGGGAAAACGCCATTCGCAATTGTGCTGACGTCTACGATGAGAGACTTTGCGTATGCGGAAAAAGCAGACATGCATTACATGTACAGCCGTTGAAATGGAAACGGCAGAGCTGCGCCACAAATGTATCACGTTCAGTCTCTTGATCAACGAATACCGAATCACAGAATTTTTCAGCGGTTACATCGTTAACTTTGTGAAACGGGCTCGTTTCACGTCACAAGACATGATGCTGATCAACTAAGAGCTGTACGCAGTCCAAGCCTGGAAGTTGTTGGCTGATAGACCCGAGTCAAGTACAAGAGCTGTTGCTCATCACGTAAGTGTGAGTCATCAGACCGTTTGTAGTGTTAGACGAAAATCGCTTACACCACTTCCATTTTTAGGAAGTACTAGCTTTGAACCCGGCAGACTATTTTCTTCGCCTGGGGGTGGTACAGCAATGTGCGCTGCAGCCAGACTTCATAGCTCATGTTCTATTTACAGATGAGGCGATCACACGCGCACAATTCTCGTGTATGGGCAACCGAGAATCCACATGCGCATCAACAACGCTTCTGAGTGAATGTGTGGGCTGGTATTGTCAACGATTTTTTGATTGGACTATACTTATTACCAGGGCCGGACCATGACCTTTGGGGGCCCTGGGCTAACGATATCCAAGGCCCCTAAATAATTAAAATTTTTACCATTTTCCTAAAAAAAATTTTGTGCTGGAAAATTTAAAATATACGAAATTTAGGGGGTATTTCAAACAATTTAAGTATATTATAAACAATAACATAATTTACAAAAAAAACCCACCTTTTCTACACTTTAGTAAATAAAAGAGTTTGTAGCACTAATCACATTTTAAGTCTGGTGAGATCAGTATTAATAGAAAGAAGTGATAAATAATTAAGCCTAATAATATATATATATTTGTCATTGTCCTATATTTGTTTTCTATATAGGGCATTTTAGGGAACACACGCTCCTCTTCATAACCAGTAATATAGGGAGCGTTATAAAAATCTTTAAAATAGTAGACAAATTTGGAAAAACGTCCGCAAATTTCTTTTCAATACTTAATTGATTATATCACTACAAGTATAGGATTCTAGCTCAGCTTGTTTTAGATAAGTTTTGAACTGAGCACCTTCATTTACTAAATGTTTGGTCTATGTCATCTGAATAGTAATCAATAATAGCGCGTACCCTCTTCAGGTCGACTTTCTCCTTACATTGATCTTGCAAATCCATCAAAAATTTTACTTTCTGCATATACTTGACTTCTTGTATTTAAATCAAGAATTGGCTTATCTAACGCAACAATAAACGTGACTCTCTTAAATTTTTCTGTCCCATACGCAGCTTTTTCTGTGGATTTATCCACAAATTTTGAAATAACCAGTCATCACATCGCTATATTCTGTCTCTAAGCTAGGACTTAATTTTTTTGGCTGTGTTTTGATCTGGTTCATGTCGTAAATTCCTTATAAACGTTTCCAATGACATAATTAACGTTCTCTTCCTAGATGTCAAAACCAGGAGTCTATAATTTTTTGTTAACAGAATTAAATCTTTATAAAATTTCTTCCCAAAATATAATTAAAATGGCAATTTCGAGTTTTGTTAATGTATTAAATAAATTTACTGCATCTTTTCGAAAATCAGTTTTCTCATTTTCATTGTCACTAAATGTCTTAAGAATATTCAGGATATTACCATAATTACCTTTTAAGGCTCCAACAGCATCGTAGTGACAAAAACATCTGGTTTGATTTAAACTTTTTGAGGTAAATTCAGTTTAATTTCACGATTTAGAAGTTCCCACCTATGGGTCGAAGCAGAAAAGAAAACATATATTTGTTACACTAAACCAAAAGAGTTCACGATTTCAGTTACAACCTTAACTCATTCTGAACCAACCAGATTAAGAGAATACGCAGCACACGGCACATAATTAGCAAATTTATTTTTTTTCTTTAAAACAGCTTGCACACCATTATATCGACCGGACATATTGGCAGCGTTGTCAAATGACTGTCCCCTAAAATTATCTAATAGCAGTCTATTTGTTTCTAAAACTTTTTGTAGAGAATAAATCAGTATAAAAGCCAGTGTGACTACTAATCTTAATTAATGAGACACATTTTGCATACACTTTTCCCTGAAAACAATACCGTAGTATAATAGCAAGTTGGTCATTGTGGGACAAATCTGGTGCTGAATCCATCCAATTGAATAGTACTTTGTCCCCATCTTATTTACTTGAGTTGCAATTGTTTTGATGATTTTGTAGCCCCATGATCTCAATTATTTGATCATGTATTGTTTTGATAAGTACGATATTAACGACTTTGGTGTAATTTTGTTTTGTTCAATATGTTCACGAATGAATGGGTCGAACTCTGCTAGCAGTTCAGGCCCCCATAAAATCACCATTAGGAGAACCGAAAACTTCCTGGTTATTCTAAATGCTAAACCTCTTATAGCCAAATACTTTCTACCGCAACAACACGTTTGAGGGACATCGTGGTAATATTTTTGTATTTTTCTTATTTTGCTCCTTGTCTGTTTATCTAAAAGACTTATTTTCCTTTCGTGTCAACCAAATTAACAATTGATTTTTATGTTCAATAGAATTTTCATGGATTTTCTAAGGAACTTGTTACGTGTTTCCAATCAGAAAAGCCAGCTGTGTATTGAGAATTTGTTTTAGAAAAAAGTTTGTAGGGTCAAAGGAAAAAAACACTACCAACACTTGTTGAATAACATAGCCAGGATCTTTCCAGTACTTGGCCATTTTTAAGTTATTCGTTAAGGATTATTCGAAAATGATCACTCTTTGTTCTTTTTTTGCTTACAAAAAAAGAATTATATTGTTTGGATCTTTATTTTGAAAATAACTCATTTCATATGTGAAAGAATATAATCAATAAAATTATTACTTAGCGATTCAGGCCATGAACCTACGTCAAAGTATTTCTCAAACTGAAACATTTTATAAACACTTTTCAGTCGGGGCATTACTGATGTCCTCTAGTTGAACAATATCTCTTTCAGAAGGCTGCTGGTAATCGAGATTTTGCATATTTTCTTAATATTTGCTTTGTGGGGTTTTCAGTTTTCTTTGGCTAAGTTACTTTCCCTTTCGTTTGTTAATGTATCTGCGTTTTTTATATTCTAGTTACTTTGTTCCATTGTAAAAAAAAAGTTGAAGTTTTGACATATTTAATTTTTCTTTTTTTCGATTTAAGGCTACACAGTACCCTTTTTCAAAAATTGTTTTTGGAAACACACAGTAACTTTAAAAATAATTTATTTTTTATATTTAGATTATATTAAGCTGATTCTGTAAGTAAAAAGTCAGTTTGACCAGCCATTATTTCACAATTTAAAAAATTAGGAATTTTTGAAGTTTTCCCAAACTTTTATAAAATGTTCAATTTTTAAAAGTGTTTGGTAATTTTAAATTATTTATTTTCCAAGGATTATTGAAAACAATAGTATGGATTTGAAAAATTGTTCCCTTGTTGATTTTTAATAATTATTTTTCTAGTTAAACCTGGAAAAAACACGAAATTTTTAAAAAGTATTAACATGGGCATTTTTTAAAGAAATAACTAGAGATCTCAGACTTAAATCCATACTAACTTTTAAAAAGCATTCGTTTGGGAGTACATACAAAAATTTAAGATTCATGTTTAACAGAAAAAGCCTTGGGCTTAGAAAACCCCTTTACCTTCAAAATTAAAAGTCTTTAAAAACGCATTTAAAGTTTGTAAAGGCAAAACAAAACTTATAATGCTCGTTAAAAATTTTAATTTTTTAATATTTATTTCCAATGTAATTTCTACATTAAAATACTTACTTTTAATTTAATATGGACTGAAAACATTTTTCTAATTCAAAAATACTTTTACATAATATTGATAGCATCTGTAACCTCGACAGGTTATTTAACTTAAACTTAAACTATTATTTTCACAAAAGTTTTGTAACACAAAGCATTTATGTACACAATAATAATAGTACTAACTTAAGCTAAAAATCACCTGCTTTGAACATAAAATTTAATTTTTTTTCAGTTTTAATTTGGGGCAGTTTAGCAAGTTTGAGTGTTTGTGGAGCAAGACTTTAAAATAATATTATATAGTACTACAGTATGTTTACTATAATAGAGTTTGTGTGTGTGTGTGGTATATAATGGAAATATATTCAGTTTTATCTGCAATGCTTGTATTCTGAAGTCTAGTTGCAGTATCAACCGAAGGGTTTGATGTATCATTTTTCAGTGTATTCCATCCTTTGAAATATTGTTTCTCATAGCAACCAGAGAAGTTTTGCCGTGGCATTTTCTCAACTGAAAAACTGATAAAAGCTTCTAAGTTACATAAACTATTTTTTTAAACAAAATTGGCCTTGAAATCAATCTTTGACTATGACAAACCAAAACATAATCAAACTGAAATGATTTTAGTAATGAAATTGAAATTAATAACCATTTTACATTGAAAGGGGTTCATTGTACTCAAAAAAAATTTCTAATTACTTTAAGAGTGCTTTAAAATGGGAAACCGAAACCTAAGCTCGAAATTTTTAAAAATCTGAATAAAAAACTAATTTTTATCAGATCGAAATATAGTGGCAAACTTCACAATGATATAAGACAAAAAAATTGGGGGTATATTTGAGATTTGAAGGATATTTTAGTCTTAAAACATAATTTTCGTTTTTCCGTTCCACTTTTATATTTCTGTGCCAGCTTTATTATATTGTTAACTAAGGACTTGTTTTTTGAAAATAAATTTAAAGTTTAGGTCTAAAATTGCGAAGCAAAACCCACTGTGCTTAATACCCTAAAAATTCTCAAATTTTAAAAACAAATAGTTATATTTGAGATGTTAAAAAAGTACCTATATTTATTTTAAAATAAATCATTGACTATACCGTAAAACCTAAATTTTATTATTATTTATTCACCCCTCAGTTTAAAGGTTTTATAAATAACTTTAATTTTAAATAAAGAAATATTTTTTTCGTTGTCACCATACGTTGCTACCTATACTTAAAAAAACCGATTTATTACGAAAATCAAGACCACTTTAATTTTGTCCATAACATTCGCGGGAAATCTCCATAACCCACATAAAATGATTGTTATTTTTTTCCTTCCAATATAGAAGTAATTAAGTTATTCATCACAAATTTTAAGACAACATACATATTTATGGGAAATCTTGATGTTTTCATCTTTGAAAAAACAGAAAATACTTAATCATAATTTTAATATCTTCCTACTTAAATAATTTAGAAATGTTTATTGCTACTTACTTTGTATGAACGGGCCGCCCCGTTCATTGGCGTTTGGGAGTTAGAATAAAGACCAGCCATTGTCAGAACAAATCTATATTCCTTTGCTAAATTTCAACAACCCAGGATAAGAAATGCACATTTCTATGAAGTATAGGAGCAACTACGTGGTAGAAAAGATACTTAATAATGTATAATGGTTCAATTAATTAAGCTTAGAACTCCTTGATTACTTGCGGTCTGAATTACCGTAATTCCTTTCTCGGCTATTCGACCCCTGGTCGGTATTATTCAATTATAACACTTATTCACTAAATCGTCAATTAACAATCTTAAATACTAAGCAATTAATCGTCGAGCCACTTTCGACTAGCTTTCAACCACTTTCCGTTAATCACTAACTTCTACCATCTAAAGCCGCATTCACACCAAGGCAGCCAGCGTGGAGCGTCTAGCCAATCAGAGACTTCATCTCGGGAGAAATGAAGTCTCTGATTGGCTAGCCGCTCAACGCTTGACACTTACTGCCTTGGTGTGAATGCGGCATAACTCCTATAACATCTCTCCTTTCTCTCGTACCTAAAAAAAAATGCTTAAATGTAAGCCTTCATTTATATAAACCGTGTCTTTGGGAGAAAGTTTTCAATAGAGAACAACATTTATTACAACTTACAACTTTTTACTTGAAAAAACAGGTACCTAAGTGTCTTTTAATTTTAGGTATTATGCAAAGGACACAAAGCACCAAATCAGTATATTTTTGTAACTTAGAATTATTACTGCACAAAAATAAATGGCTACAGTGATAGTGTCACTACGTTTGAATAAACGCTCGATGCTCGTCGGTGCCGCTCTATGATAGAGCATCTGTTTATTAATTATTAATTCTTGCCTATTCGGTGGAAGAACAGAAGTAAATTGCTCTTGCTCTCAAAAATAAAAATAAATTTTATATGGTATTTTATTTTTGATTTGTATTTTTTTACTGGTTTATATATATATATATTATTTTATGAATATTTTGATTGCAAGCATCTTTTTCTGTTTATCTTCTACGGGAAACGGGGCTCTCTAGAACCAGGGGGCTCTGGGCTGCAGCCCATTTAGCCCATATGCAGATCCGGCATTGCTTATTACCGATGCGACTTAATGGCGAATGTTATTTATTTATTTTTTTGAACAGGTGTTGCCAGAGCTGCTATAGGATGTTCCGATCACGAACCAGTCCCTTGGCTACCCCGATCTCCCGAGCCTCAATTACTTTTTATGGGACAGCTGAAGAATCTTGTTTATGCGATTCCACTTGACTCAGAGAGTATCTCGTAGCTTGAATATTCGAAGTTGCTGCACTTGTGCGTAAAATATCTGGCATCTTTAATGTGTACGCCAATCACTCCACCGATGTTGTCAAGCATGTATCGCTACTGGTGGACGCCAGTAAATGTTTAAATAGTCAAAGTAAACATTACACTTGTCAATGACGTTTTCAATAAACACTGATTCTTTCCTTTCGTCTCTTTTTTTTTTTTTTTTTGTGCCTCACAGCGTCCCTTGCACCCATACATTCCTATACAATAAATGATTGTTACAATGTCCTGTATCTACCCTTAAAGTTTGTACCACGAATTCGGGACCAAACCCGTATATTACCATACTTGATTTACTTACAACTTTAAAGGAATTTAATATACCATGAAATACGCTTATCCAGATAACGAAAATAGAATCCGACTTTAAACTTTTGTCTAAAACAAAGTAAGTTCATACCAGTCATTAATATTGAAAAAATTATTTATTTGTGACTTTTTATTTTATATTTTTTTAAATTTTTATCGTAATATTAATAATACATAATATTAAAAGTATTTTCTTAATACAGTTACTATCTAATACATTGTAAATATTATATTGTTCATGATTCGTCGAAATAATTTTGTATTCATTAGTGCGAAGTTCTGCAATACTAAATAGTTTAATACTGGAAAATCTACCTTTTTTTCATTTGTTGGGGGGAAAAAACACTTAAAACGTAAAAAAATTGTTCCCAAAAGAGCAATTAAGCATGGATGGAGTTGTGATAGATCCAAAGGCTTGCCGCGCGATGAAGGAGAGGAAACAACTTATAGACATGTCACCTGATTTGACGTTAAAATCTAAATTTCAGCAATAGCTCATAAATTTTTGTTTGCAAATTCATACACATTCGTTTCTCACACATCTGTAAACATTTTAATCCCATTCTCGGGGTATATAACTTATTTAAGAGAAAAAAAATGAGTACATTATATTAAATTTTTTAAATAACAATACACACACAATGCTTTTCTTCATATAAGTATTTACAACACATGTGTGTGTGTCGGCTCTACTTAAAGTATCATTTTAAGATATATTCTTTTAAGAGTGTGTGGAATGATGAGTTTCCCCCCTCCAAACACCTTTTAGTTTATAGGGTTCCGAGAGTCGATAAGTTTTAAGACTACTGTTATACAGCATATTTGGTAGAAGCCTTGCTGCTTTTAGTCCTCTTTCAAGATTGTTACATGATGTTCCATTTTCGAATAATTTTTAATTTTAATGGACAAGTAAAGCTCTTACCTGTCGGAAATCAATGACGCCAATGGATGAACACAACTTTATTCAGACATCACGTGCAAGAAACATTTTTACACAACGAAAACGTTTATACAAAATAGAGAAAACAAAGCGACTCGGCAGTGCGGTTCATAATGAAAATTGCAACACGATTTGGAACAAGGGTTACTCCTTGCCGTGTCTCCGTTTTCCATTTTCTTTTCTATTATTCATCAACTATGGATCCGCCTAATCTTCCAACCTCATGAGAGGGCTTGCGGCTCGACGGCTATTAAGAGTACCCCCATGCTGCGAAGGCACTATACATTTACAAAACATCTATGCCTTCTCCGGGACTCGAACCCAGGCCCTACGGCATCGCGGTCAGCGTCACTAACTACTATACCAGATGGGTGGCACAAGACAGCATGAAATGTTGATGCCACCAATTTATTGGAGTTAAGGGTGTGTGACCCATTCCTTATTAAATTTTTGTTTCCACATAAAAGCAGGCTGTACCTTATTTTTTGGAGACCAGTGTATATCGAATTATTCCTGTCTATAATGCTCATGGTGGACCTCCACATTATATAAATTAAGATTCATATTCCAAGTATTTCTCTCTCCATTATTTTATTTACCCCACTTGTAATTACATTGAAATTCTAAGCACATCTTAAAAGAGAAAATGCAAGAAACTTGGGAATTTCAAGATATATCAGGATAACACACGACCCGCTTGATAAATTCAAAATCCATTCTGAAGCAATATGCGGGATATTGACGACGGACCTCGTAACTTTGAAGTACGGTCAAGTGATGAGAGTACACCTAAACTATAGAACTCCCTCACCAAGCTTCCACATCACACCAACGAGAGGACTTTGATCCTCGACTGGTTTGTTGTGTATCAGCCCCTCTACACGGCAGGTCTCGAACTCGACCACTGATATGCGACCATGACCATTAGGCGATCGCGGTCACAAGGATAATGATCCGAAGCATACTGCTGCCCTTTGCAAATTGTATAGGTCCTCTATAATGATATTGTGTTGTTACTAATGCCACCTGCCTGACGAAGTCAGATCGATGCCCGCGAAATTCATCGCGGCTATTTAGAATATCCCCATGCCGCAAAGGCACTATACATAACAAACGTCCATGTCTTCTCCGGGATTCGAACCCAGGCCCTACGGCACCACTAACCATTATATCGGTTGGGCGACCATAATGATATTCTTGTTATTAAGGTAGGTCTCTGCCTAGAATTCAGATGTCAAATCTTTTTAGCATATAAGGGATTATATGAATCAGCGGATCAATTTGTACCACATTCCTACCAAGCAAGACTTGATCTGTCCAGTCGAATGGCTCAAAATCAAATTATCAATTTGAGCAAAATTGGCAATATATGCGACTGGAAGAGAGTAAAATGAAGGTTTTGAAATAAGATGTTCATTCTCTTCCATTTTTAAAATATTAGGCAGTGTTTTAACATTTTTTTCTCGAAAAGTTTTTCTTTTATTATAAAGCTTAATTGCATTTTAATATTTATTTTGTTTGAATTATTATGACTAGAGCATTTATCAAAATAAAACCTACTTTATTAGTCATGAAAGGGGTACCAGTGAATCAATCAGCTAATCACTAATGTGTTATGATTCACGTCTGTTTTCACATTTAACGAACTTGTGACAACCGAATTGCCGACTTTTCTTTGGTTTAACGTAAGAATTTTTACTTCATTTATGTGTTAGGCAATTAAAATTTGAAAATTCATACATTACATATAGTAGCTAAATTTTCCTACATTCATGATCTTTTTGAATGTACGATTATGTTCATAAAAAAAGCAAACTCATAAGCACTATATGTATTATTTGCATGTATATATAAATTGTAGATAAAAGTAAAAAAAAAATCTTGTGGAAAATTACATATGTTGTGTGTGTGTCCCAACATTTTAATTCAAAGTTTCTTAACTCTTTACTACAAAAGTTTCATTTTGAAAACAATACAAGGCATTTTTTGATTTAATGTGTTGCTTACTCACAAAAATATGATTCATATTTTTTTGCTTTCAAATTCCAAGTGATATAAGTGGAACAATAACCAATAATTATGAATTATATAGACTTTTATCCCATTCGAATATTTTCCAAGCTATTGGAGACAAACACATCAAATTCTGGATTTAAAGAAAGTTAATTCAGTAAATTCACTTTTAAAAATCTTGAATAATTTTTTAAATGCGTTTCAACAATATATGTCCTCAATTGATAAAAGAATATCAAACATTTTACACAGAGAAATATCTAAAGACGCAATAATTATTAGTTTAGGAGCTCTGTCATATTTGTAATATTTCCCATCGGGTTCAAACATGAAAATTAAAAGTTGTGCAATTTTATCACTAAACTAATTTCTTTTGTGTTAACTTTTAACAACTAAGCAGTGTTTAAACAATTTTATGCAAGCACATAATTAATACAGCAATAACAATGGATTTTTTTCCCTCACAGGAACAAATTAATGACTTCCCAATTGTTATTGAAAAATTCTTTTAGTCAAACAAATCAAGAATGTATACAAGTATATCACTTTTCCTTTTCCACCCCAAACAAAATGCCTGAAGAACACCATCAGTATTAAATAAATTAGTTAATTATGCACTTAGTTTAAGTACACACACAAATTACTGAAAAAAATAAAAAGTTTTGTATATAACAAAAAACAAATTTTTTCCCGTCCCCCCCCCCTTTTTTCATTCAAAAAATGGGTTGTCCAAGAGATTATTCAGCCAGTTGTATGCAATTACAGGAGAATACTAAGGCTTTCAATTTAAATTTGACACAGTTCTTTCCCTATAGAAAAATCTCTGGCATTTGTTTTCCCGATTGTTGTGTGTGAGTATTTTAAACTTTATATTACAGATTTAGCATATTACCATCTGAATAATTGCCAAATGGTTACTTATCCCCTCTTTTGACAGAAGCTAATGCACCCATTGATTTTGCTTTCCTACAACTGTCTATAATAAATTTCATATTCTATTTCTAAAACTGTTTAAAATTTTTAGATTGTTCCATCCTCCAAAATATATATATAAAAAAATTCTGACAACCAACCATACATTCCTTTCTTTTCACCAATTTTTCATTTCCTGGTAGTTTCTTCGATTTCAATGCCATTTAATTTATACACACCATACTTTATAATTCTAAATAAATTACCGCTTTATATGAAATAAATCTGTATTGCGGAATATATTCATTGGCATCAAAAAGTAAAGAATGGAGATAGTGCCCGTGACAGGATTAATGCTCCATTAAATATCTCCAACAAGCTGTCTAATTTACCCCACATGGCAGGTCACTGTATATAACCCATGATTTATTGCGTGTTGTATTTGCATTTAAAAATAATTGTGCAATAAAATGATATTGCCTAGAAATTTTAACATATATAACCATGGAAGTTCAAGTGATTTAAGTGAAAGCCATATATTAAAAACTAAACCAAAGCCAAGAAAATCTCAGACCAAAGCAAACAATATTAATTATTTTGACACATTAACCAAACATTCCTGTATAAGCAGTCGTTTTTTTAAAAATCTAATGCATTAAATAAGATCAAATTATTCATAAATATTTTCAATTATTAACAAAAAATGTGATATTTTGCCAAGAAATAAAGTTCATTTTTCTACCGTCTTATTTGTGGAAGAACTTAGATTTGAGTTATTAGCCAAACATACTAGTGTTTTCAAATGATTAACCAAACAATTTATGAAAAAACTCCACAAAGAATAAAAATATCAGAAGCATCAAAGCTATATGCAATTGAAATTTTCATTCACAGACTGGAAAGAAAGTGAAAACTTTTTTGTTAATTATGTAATAAAACCCCAATATTTATATTCTAAAGGGAAAAAAAAACAGTGCAGACTTTCACCACCAAATGCAAAAGAGCATGTACTAAATCCAGCATATTTTAAGAAAAAAGGGCTCAATTTTCATGAAAATTTACAACTTTATGTTAGAATAATGTTTTACACCCTATTATGAATTTTACTGAACAGTATGTAAAAACAAAGGCTGCACAGGCCATTTGTTGCGATATTTTTCCCTATGAAATAAACCCCCATTGGAACTGGATCAACATTACACCATAGGTGAAAAAATACAAAACACATTTGTATAAAAAAAATACTGATAAAAATGAATAGCACAATAAAATATGCCAATATCTATTGAACAGGTAAAGCAAGAGTATATTAATGCTATGGAACTATAACCAAAAAAATATTTTAAATTCAGAACCAATTCTTAATATTAAGCATAGCCTTAAAGAATCCTTCCGTATACTATATGAATATGTTTGTCAATGAGTTCAAGATAAAATTTTGGTATGTGCTTTTCACAACAGTACACTTATCAGTAAACACTGGTCCAAACTAAGCAATCATTAAAAAAAAGTTTCTCAGAAGAACCACAATCCTACAATGCTTATGCCACAACTATGTTGTTTAGCATGCTGAGAAATACAGCTTTGTTATGTATATGGACATATTTCCCATTAAACTTCTTTCATCAATGTGTAGATTTCAAATAATGAAGAAAACACAATTCATAATTTATCGTACGAGATATCCTTTGAATATCTTGAGAACTATTAAATCATACACATTGTCAAATAAAAACATAGGAATTGATGTGAAGTTTAGATTACACATAACTTTTTTATGATGGCCTAGGGAAGATTGGTTATCCCTCGCTTTAAGCATACTCTTTGACTAATGTGCCTCAGCTCCTCTACATTACTAGCCCTTAAAAGCACCAGGATTCGAACCACAACTCAACAGAAAAAACATTGGCTAAGAGTTCACAACTATAACAACTTTTAATTTCAACTAAATACATCAATAAAGATTGAATATGATCAATCTTTACTAATGAATAACTGAATACAACCCAATGAAGAAACACCGGAAATTATATTTTAACTTACACAGAACACATTGTTATAAATTTGTTGTTTACATAAGAATCAACAGAACACGACAAAAAATTAAAACGGAGGTTACCTAAATGAAATATTTTCTTTCAAGTAGGCAAGACGAAATAACACGAATAAATAGTCTACAACCTGTTCGCAAGGACTGCCAAGACATTAATGGAATGTCTAACACCAGCATGGTGTTTAATGTGCAAGATGTTAATTTATACAAAGTAATATCAATACTACCATTGCCATCAATACTACCCATGTCGATTTATACATAGTAATACAATGGACTAAATTCATGATGGTCGCATGATAACGGCAATCACGTGTTTCCCATTGATTAAAAATTGACATACTAGTTGTTCAATTTGTAAAGTTTAGGTAACTTAAAATTTGATATGATTGGGTAAAGAGTTCACGTGTTAAAATTCTTCAAACAGTTTTCAAATTTAAAAAAAAAAATACTTATATTATACGAATACTTTTAAATTAAGTGCATTTTGTTTAACTACCTGCATTATTATATCATTGACAAATATGTACTTTCTAAAAGAAAGTTCCTTCAAAAAGCAAAAGTTGGCAACAGTGAAGCACATGAACTAATTGGAACTAACTTATAAACTGATTGGCCGAAAACACGTGGCTCAGTTATCATGTGACTAATGACGTCACATGAATTTAGTCCATAATCAATGTTAACACTATCTTCAGATGTTTCAGTTGGCAGCATAATTCCTCTTAGATGACAAGAAAAATGCCTTTAAATATAAAAATTATGATGACCCCTCCTCCTAAATACACACAAAAAACCCCAAAGTTAAATGTACAAGATAAACTGAAAACAAACTAGCTAGGCTGTCAACGAGTTTTAAAAAAAAAAAAAAAAAAAAAAAAAAAAAATTTAATTTACAGTACAAAATCACTAGCTATTTAGTCAATATTGCACTATTAGAAAAACACCATCTACCCTTACCCATAGCATAGTGCGAGAGAAAATGACAAATTGGACAGGAGAGAGTAGAATAGCGAGGTTTACTAGAAAGTTATTGGTCAAAAGTAATACAATAAAGTTAATTTAAACCGTTGTTGAAAATTGAAATTAGGTCACAAATTCATGCTTGCTGTGTATGTATATGCAGTTGGAATAGAACAAGAATCTAAATGAATTATATAGAGACATCAAAAAAGATGCCGGCGTTTCTCTTTCACTCTCGTAAGTATACAGATTTCAATTAACATGCCTATTATTTTGATATTTTAAATTGTGTGCAAGTATTGGTAATTACCAGAAATATTTTAGTTGCTTTCAAGATTCTTAAGTTAATTTTTAGCACTATAATTTAATGTATTAACTTGGTTCAAAATATTAAAATTTAATGCATTAAAAACATCTAATTATTACATTAACACTTTTAAATGCCATGAAGTGTTCAGAGAGTTACCCTATTAAGATAGAAAAATTTGAATATATTTAATACATATTTTCCCCATCAGATCACATATTTTAAATGTTAATTATATATTAAAGCTTATAAATTCCCTCCTATAATTCCATACTCCTGCATAAAAAAACATTTGAAAAAGATTAAAAAAACTCAAGACTCAGGAATTTTTATACCTTCATTTTTATCCAAAATTACAATGGACTTGAATCTTTTTACGACTATTTCATTACATTTCAAAGCTTATGTTACATAATAAGAAAGTTCAGACAATTGTTTGGAACCTATCAAATTTATTAAGTAAAACAAAGCTTAAATACAATGTACACAGCTATCAAATTTTTCTAAAGAGGATAAATTTAACTTGCAAGTAAGAATAAAAATTTCATTTCATGCTTTATTTTACCTCTTAGAAACTGCACACATTGTAATTTTAAAGCAGATATTTTTTTTAAAAAATTCATTAGCTTTAAAGGGAATGAAAATATTGAACAAGTCAAATACATGAAAAAATTGATTAAAATGACAGTTATTGAATAGCATGGGAGGATAAAAAAAAAAGTAGAACTTGTGCATTACTTCATGCAGCTGAATAAATAGTGGATTGACATAAAACCGGGCACAGTGTAGAAAGTTTACTTTAAAAAACCAAGGGCAATTGGATCAATATGCATACTACAGACTGGAAAAAAGTCTGAATAAAACAGGCAAGTTATAAAATTTTTACTGCTTAGAAATTGAAACAAAATATAAAAGCTTAACATGTAGTTATTTAAACAATTCCCAGAGAAGTATAGCAATGAATTGTTAACAATGTGGAAGTACATTGATATTTCATGTTGAAAATTATCTTTTGAAGTTAACAGAGTGATATATAACAAATTGCATAGATTTTTAGAGAAATAACAAGCAAAAAAAAGCATCATAACTTTTTTAATTATACTTTTTTTAAACTGCTGAAAATTTCACATTTGGCTTGGTATGCAATACAGAAAAGTATAAATGAAGCTTTCAGCAACATTTTCTAGCAGATCATGTTATTTTAACAGACTGAAATTTCAGAAGTAGACAATTTGTTCTACACAGCATTTTATATTAAAAAAGATGCAAGCACAAGACATGGGATGTGACATTGCTTAAAAATGTTTGAACTAATTTTGACAGTACCACTAAGGTCAATAGTAGTCTTTGTTATTGATTAATCAAACTAATAAAATCTTAACGATATAACTAATACTGACCACATGGATATACAAAATGCCAAATGATACATTTTTTTTTTATAAATTATGAAATTAAAAATACCAAAAGTTTAATTTTGGGCCAAACCAGAATTTAGATTTAAAGAACAGAGGATATTTTGTCACAGTCAAATTGTCAAAATAACTTAGCTACCACCACATTTTAACAGGATTACTGACAAAGGTAAACAGAAATTACATATTTGGCCATAAATTAAACCTAGATCAAACTATTGTATAGCAAATACATGAAACTTTCTGCTCTGTACGGATATTCCCGATTGTGAGTTTCATCCAGACTGCACAAGTTCTGCTCAGATGAGATTGGTTTCCAACAGATTGAGCATTAACTTGTAAGGTCTGGTTTGGAAACAAAGAAAAGAAACCACCAGCTTTTTGTGGCTTAGTTCTGGCATGCCCAGTACACTGCAGCAAATGATGAGCGTCTTAAAAAGACACTATAGGCTTTTCCAAATTCAAAGAATTCCAGTTGAAGGCATCACTGTTGAGTTTTTAAATGTAAACTAATGATCTTCAAACAGTTTTGGGCTATGCTCAGATGGTGGTGCAATCAATAACAATTAAAGGCTTTTTGTTTGAGGCTGGGGACGTGTTCAAAATAGGTAGTGCTGCACGACTATCAGTTGTCACCAGCTTCAGGTTGTTCTTCACCATCCCCTTGAGTATCTGACGTCCACAGCTGAAAGAAATTAAGTACTTCATTAGAATATTAAGCTTTAAAAGTAATTTCATTTACTAATGAAATGTGTGTTATATTTAATAGTTTTAAAACAACTACTTAAAAATCATATTTTAACTTGGGAAGATTATCCATTAATAATTAGCGAGTGAAGTATACATGATATTAAGCATGACAGAAATCGGGAAGTACATAACTCATCCTGTTATTTACTTATAATCATACAAGATAATTTACTTTTGTTGCAATGCAAGAAGTTTATTTTATATTATATTAATCTCAAGATTATTCATTAATATTTTGTCCAATTAAGTATTTATATATAATGCAATACTGTTATAATTTATCAATTTAAAATTATCAGCTTTGAACATTTATTATAATTGGTCATGTTTTTCTCAATACATTTAAAAAATTAAAAAAAAAAAAAAAAAAAAAATGGAATTTCACAGTTACAATAATTTTGCACATAATATCAACATCTAAATTTATAACAGATATTAAGATGCATTTGGAAGAATTGTGAATTACTTACTGTTAAATTGTCCCTTAGGAGTTGCATGATAAGTGTACTGTCTTTATAAGAGTCTTCATTAAGTGTGTCTAATTCTGCTATTGCATCATCGAATGCCTGAAAATATCAAGGTTTACATTTAGTTGAAAACAATTTAAGAGTTTAAGATTGACACCTGCTCCCATGAAAAATTACACTAATCAAAGATATAGCCTTATTAGATGTCTAATAAATACAATTTTAAACAATTAACAATTTTAAATTCATCAATAATTTATCAAAAAGATAGACTGCAAAAGTAAAAGAATTACATTACTCTTAAATCATTATAAATGCTCTCAGAATACAAAAATACTTCATGTATAAAAATATACACTAATATGAAAAGTGTCCAACTACTTTAATTTCTCTATTACTTCACACAGCATAATTTCATTTTTTTTTAATGAAGATTCTTGCATGCTAGAATAAACAGATAATTGAAATAAATCAAACCATTTAAAAAATGCTTTAATATTTGGTATTACTAAAACAAGCCCCTGAAGAATTTCATTATTTTTATATATTTAATTTTTACTACTCTAACATCATAGCCCAGGGGTGGTCAAATCTTTATGGAGAGACTGCCATTATTTGATGAGGGGGGGGGGGGACATGCGTCCACTGCCAATATTTTAAACAAAATATGAATAGTTTTAAAATTCTACTTATAAACTGTTATAGGATCTATACGTAAATAGCACAGGTTTTAATGCAAGTCTAAGTAGTCTAAATTAAAATGTATAAATAAGACGAAAGTACAAACTTGGGTTTTATTGTTAATAAACTTAACATTTTCAATCGGTTAAGTTAGGTACATAACAAAAATTAATAACTTCAATGCTTTATATATATATAATTCTAAATAATTAAACACTCAAGTCCTTAATGTGACCTTTGTGTGAATATACATTTTTCAATTCCTACTATTAGCTTACTCTATACATTTATCTTGTTTAAATTTTCAATCATTAATAAAATACCATTCATTCTATTAAGTTCAAATACATTTTTTTTAAACTTGTAGTGAATGACACTCAATGTTTTAATACAGTTTTATCAAATATTAATTCATTAATCAAATTAATTATCAGTTTTTGATTCTAACTTAGATTCGTTTCCATTATTGTAACCATTGAAACAATGATACCGGAATGAATCGAAAACCAGTTTTTTCCCCCCAACCAAACCAGGTGTGCATTGTTACAACAATGCAGACAAATCATGCTCTTCTTTCAATTAGTTCACTCTCTCTCTCTCTATATATATAAATATAGATCTTGTTCAAATTTTTAATCATTAATGAAATACTTTCTATTTATTCATCCATTCAAAGTAGGAATTGACTTGCATATTTGGATCCAAATTGAGGTTTTTTTGTTTAAGGCCTATTCAATAAACTTACAAAAAAAATTTTTATAGTCTTCACGAGCCACTGTTACAACTCCACCATCCTGTGGGTTGGCCACCCCTATCATAGAGACTACATAATATATTATATAGATAGATTTATATTATATATAGATTCAATATCTAGAAGAGTAAAAAAATTTAAAAGTACCATTAAAATTATTATAAACAATGTTAAGGAATACCTTAGAAAATAAATGTACTTCAGAACCTTTTCCAAAATTGAAAGATTCTTTGCACTATCTCATATCTTAACATTAAGATCCAAAAGCAATTTTAATTACTTCATATAAATATTTTTTAAAATCTGAAATACCTAAAAAATACAAAAATTCAAACAAAGTTTTAAAAGCATTCAAAAAAGTATTTCTGTTCCCATTACATTAAACTCGAAACTAAAATTAAACAATTTTGGAACATTTCAATTCCAGGATTTGATATAGCACTGTTCTTCAAATTTCAACACACACACATGCATGGATTTTTTTCTTTATTACATTACGATAAAGTGCAACATAAAACATGAAATCAAAATTTATATACTTACATACAAGTTAGGTTTTAGTACTGATGCTTTATCAATACATTTTTGCATTCAAAAAAAAGGGGGGGTTGAGGTTAATTTCAGTAATCTTAACGAAGCATTCAGCATGCATTTACTTGGATGCTGTTAATTTGCAACATGTGTAGTTAGCTATCACGACTTAAACGATTACCTGTTTGGCAAGGTGACAAGCACGATCAGGTGCATTCAGTATTTCAAAATAAAATACTGAAAAGTTCAGAGCCAATCCCAATCGAATGGGATGAGTTGGCTGCATTTTATTTTTACTGATATCAAATGCTTCTTGGTAAGATTTCTGAGATTCATCAACAACACCTAAAAAAATAAAGAGCAAGATTAATATCATACCTGTTTAGCTAGTTGACAAGCCTTATCTGGAGAGTTCAATATTTCAAAATAAAATACTGAGAAATTCAAGGCAAGCCCCAAACGTATAGGATGAGTGGGTTGCATTTTACTTTTACTGATGTCAAATGCTTCTTGGTATGCCTTTTGGGACTCTTCAACAACACCTGATCATAAAATAACAAGGCACTTAAAACTTCAGGAACTATATTAGATTTAATCATGTTTCAAAGAAATTAAAAAACATGTATTTCAGAAAACATCGAGACAGTGATAGTTCTCAGTATTGCCACATTTCATATTAATTTTTCATGTTTATATAATCACATACTTAATTATCTATTAAATGCAAGAACTAAATTATACAAGATAAACTACACAAGAATTTGTTTATAGTTCACAATCCAACATAATTCCCTTCTTTTATAAACACAAATTATATCTTTAAAACATGCACTACTTACTATTCTTTTGATCGCCAGTAGCAACTTCTGCTAAGTACCTGTAGTAATCACCTTTCATTTTCAGGTAAAAAACTTTGCTTTCAGCATTGCTTGCTTTGGGGATAAGGAAATTGTCTAACAAGCCCTATGAAAAATTAGAAATAAGTCATTTCATAGTTAAAATACACAAGTAATACCAAGAGAATAAATATTTCAGGAAAGGATTACTCCCTCCACCCTAAAAATCAAGTCTTTCATATAAATAACCAGACATCATAACTTTGTTTCAAAGTTTATATAACTTTGAAGCTATAAAAAAAATTTGGTTATTATAACAGATATAACCTTGTCAAAAGAAACTTTTAGACTAATTCTTAATAAAAATCCAAATATCTGCTTAGGCTACAAATTCAAAATTTAGGAAAAAAAGGCAAAGGATTCAATTAATACGGTTCAAAAGAAAATCAGCCACATTCAACATAATCCAAGCTCTGACAGTAAAAATATTTTGAAGCTTAAAAATTATATATTTTAAGCATCTTTCAAAAAGAACATTTAACTATACTTAATCTATCATATGTATAAAAAAAAGTCTTCCTTTGAAAATACACATTTGGGTCAGAAGCATTAAAATATGGATACATACGTTTATATTTAATATACAAGATTATATTACATTTTCAGTATTACAATTTTTATATTGATAGCATAATTTGATTTTTTAAAATCTGGAAGGAAATTTTCTAAGTGTGATCAGTACCTTCACTAAAAATATTTCAATTCTGAACATGGAAAAATTCACATTTATACATTTCTCCTTACTAATACAAGAAAAGGATTCAAGACATCACATTAAAAGAAACCCTCTCCCCACTCTGAAGAATTACAAACTTAACTATTTAATAAAATACACCTATTGCTCCAACTAACATGATTTCTAATTTCTTAACTTTTTTGAACAATTAAATACATATTTATTAGAGGGAATAAATGTAAACCATCCTTAATACCTTTAAATTAACTAAAATTATACTCAAATAAATTTGAAAGAAAATATACATTTTCTTTTCAAAACTTTAAATACAATTACAATAGTTGGTAAAAAATTATTACTACCCATGTAAGGCATTAATGCAGAGTTAAGGACCAATATGTGCAATTCATTAACAAGATGATTAGATTATTGAAGATTAAGACATTAATGAACTTCATATTGAATATGAAACAAAAAAAATTAAAAATAACTTTTTACATTATTTTATAGTGTAAACGTATTTTCAAAACTTCCAAAATTTCATAAACTGGATGCAACCAAAAATTATTCACACTTGTTGACACCCAACACTGACGTCAACGAATTGCTTAGTTTCGAATTAATTCGGACATATACCAAGTAACACATACAATATTAAAAGAGAGATTTAGTAATATTTTCAACCAACAAAATGAACTAAATTACGCCAGGTCCTCCTTGCAGATTTATAATTTTTATACCTAATATATAATTTTAATTATGTGTAGAAAAAAAATAAGAACTGCACATTTATAAAACAAATTAAATTATTAATTTTAGCAATATGAATGAAATAAAAATTTTCTACACTAGGAAAATTTGAAGATGTTACACATCGACTTCATTTAATTCAACATAACTAACCACAAGATATATGCTCTTTTGAAACTTATACTATTCAACTTAATTACTAACGATATCAATATTATATAAGGAATTACAAATTCTGAAAGTTACTCACTAGTACGTCATAGCAGATTTCTCTCAGTTCTGTTTCTACTTTTTCACGGTATTCCTTGGCCATTTGTTGCTTCTTTTCACTGCCTTCTGTTTTCTGCTCTATACTGGAGATAACCCTCCATGAGCTTCTTCGGGCACCAACGACATTTTTGTATGCTACAGACAAAAGATTTCTTTCTTCATTACTGAGCTCCACTCCCGTTTCCGTCACTCGTTTCATCGCCGAAGCCATATCATCATAACGTTCAGCTTGTTCAGCCAATTTAGCCCTTTGCACCAATTCGTCTTTATCCATTTTGAATGTAATATTAATTAAACACTGAAAAAGACACAAAAATGAGACTTAACAGCAGGATTTCAGATACAAAAATCAAACCGACCGGTAAGCGACAAGAAGCAGTAACACAAAGATGGCGGAAATGGAACACGAGAAAGGTTGTGACACGACCTTCGCGCAGTTTTATATATATGGTATGGAACGTACAAAATGCATTCAGATTTTAATAAAATAGAAACTAAGAGAAAAAAATATTAAACATTTATAAACTCAATACTTTGCTGAAAAAGTATTTACCAGCTAATGAAGAATCCCTGCAATGTCAAGTTAAAGCCGGTCGATGCTTTCTCTTTATACGGGGAAACACATGTAAGTGAAAGGACCGTGACGTCAGCCGTTGCTCGGCAACAAAAGCACGCTCGAAATTTCTGTGGGCTAAATGGAAGAGCTGCATTTTGAATTTCTGTTAAAATTTTAGATCTGGAGGAGGAGGGTAACAATATCTATTGAAGCCATTACGTCTCTTATATGAGATATATTTACTTGAAGAATATCCGTTGTTTTTCTGTGAAATTTATAATTTTGAGAGATTTATTGAAAAAAAGAGAAACACAAAATCGTCTACTTTTATTTTCAAAAAATAAAATATTTTACATAACTATGATAATTAATTTTATTACGGTATTTGTACTTCTAAACATTTAAAAAAAAATTCGCCTTTGATGTTTAATATCTTATGTAGAAAAACGCCTTGAGTTAAAGTAAAATTAATCCCTTTTTTAAAATGTATAATTATTCGTAAAAAAAAGGTTTTAAATTGTTGATTATTACTTTTAAATATTAATTTTTGAAGGAAAAATTACACGAAATATTTTTTTATATACATTTTAAAAAATTGATAGTTTTTAATATATTTTCAACTATAATAATTTTTTTAAAAAAACAGGGTTTTGAATACTTTTTAAGTATATTTTTATGATATTTATTCTTTTTGGATTCCCTTTTTTAAAAAAAAAAAAAAAAAAAGGAATTCCGATGTGTTATAAGTTATCTAATTTTTTTAAATTTTTTCTTGCAGATCCATTTTCCACTAATATGATAATCATTGAAGACTGTGTAATAGAATTATAATTTTTTAAATAGATAATTATAAAATATTTTTTAACAAAAAAAAAAAAAAATACTTCTTTCCTTTATTGAATGCCTTAAAAACCAATATTTTAAATTTCAGCGAATTTTTGCGGTGTTATTTATTATTTCACTCAAATTCATTTACTTCAGCTTATAAGGGGTACATTTCTTATTGAAACAGCTTAATTATTTAAGTTGTTGCGATTTCCTTGATAACGGCATATGCAGTTACATATACACCTATATATTGTAAATAATTTATTAATTAGTTTTAAACCTGATTTTAGAAAATTTGTTTTTGCACCATAATGTTCACTTGTTTTTTGTTAGTTTACTTTCATGCCGTTATATTAAATAGAATGATGTAACGGCAGCTTTCTCTATATATCATAGTATTTTTAGCTACGCATTTCACAACCACAAATTTAATCAAATTTAAAAAAATGTAAAGATACGCGCGCTCGCGTATTAGGTGATAGCGTTTGAGTGCTTTTTCTTTTCATGCAAACATATACAATAAGCTGTCCGATTGTCGCCAAGTACAATTTTTCTTTTGAGCCAATTGATTACTGTATGAATATATTATATTATTATTTAAGTTATATTAATTTGCTTTTCATTAGTTTTTAAGAAATTTAATGCATTGAAATCTAAAAATTTTGATTATTATTTTGAATTACATTTTGAAGCTGAATTCGCAACAATTTACTTATTTGTTACATTTCTGTATCATTCAGTTTTGTACATCCTTCAGTAATGTTTCCATTATTTGAAGAGCAAACATTGACAGTAAAATTACAAATTTATATATTTGATGCCTTTAATTTCCTTTCATAGGCTTAATTTGTCCAAATTCTTTCGATAACTCAGTTCATTTTTTAACGTTGTCAAATAAATGCGACTTTTATTTTGTTTTATCCACTCACGTAAAATTTCCCACTTTGCAGAGTTGAAAACTAATTAATCGAATTATATATTCGATTATTCATTTGAGTGCAAATAAAATTCATGCAAAAATATCCAGATAAATATAAGCAAACGCGCGTTTTGGAAAAAAATTATTCATTATACATCACTGGAAATCAACTCAGAAATTTACATTCAGAAGATGAATGCTTACAAATAATAAAAATATTTTGTCGATTTGAAATTTGTAATCATTTCATGCACTTTTGAAATTAGAATATGAAAATTAAATTGATAATTGAGCAATCAGTATTTCAGACTATCCATTTATCCGTTAAATTCAATTTTTTTTATAAGTATTTCATTCCTTAAATAATCTAATTCTATATCAAATTGTGGGAGAACACAAATTGTTATTCTTAGTAGAAGAACGTAAAAACGTAAAAGAAAAACTTTTTTTTTGATAGTATTTAGTTTAATAAATTAATTGCCTTATATCTGGTCTTAACTATTTAACTTAAGCTTGTATATTTATTTTTAAATATCTAACTAAGTAGGTACCACTCAACTTAAACTTAAACAATAGGTGTTCTGTAAAACTTAAGCACACACAACACACAATAGGTGCTTTTTTTTTTGTTTTTTTTTGCCATAACTTCATGAGAAATCATCTGAGAGACATGAAATTCAGAAAAGAGAGACAGCATTTTGTACTTAAGCGATAGCGAAAGCATAGTTGAGCAAAAATAAATATAATGTGTACAGTATAAAATCAAACAACAACAAAAGAAAAAATGATTTTATTGAACTCTTAGTATCGTTGCACATATTTGTTTGTCCAAGAGGAAGAACAACAAGCAGTTGTTTTTAGTATGGGATTATGCTCTTCCCTTACTGCAATGGTTGCTTCGCACCGTCTCTCCGTACTCAGTATCAGATTGTAAAATAGATCTTGTGGTTAAAGTTCCCATTCCTCAATCAACATCTGTTTGAGTTGTTGGGTGTGCCTTGAAGGATGTAATCTTACTACATGATGTCTCCCAAAAGCATCCCACTTATGTTCCATAGGACTTAAACCTGGAGAGAACACTGGCCAATTCATTTGAGTGATATCTTCACTTTCCAGTACCTGATAAAAATCAGCATTTCGGTGTGGGTGTGCATTGTCATAAATAAAAACGAAGTCTCGTCCAATAGCGCCTCAGAACAGACGCACATGGAGAAGGATCACTTCCTTACAATAGCGATCTCTGATTACCGAACCTCAGTCAAAATAATGCCCATACCCCAGACGACAACTCCAGGAGCACCATAACGGTCTCTTTCCGTGATGTTACTGCGATGAAACCATATCCCGACCTCTCTCAAAATCAACTGGCGTTGAGATTCAATTGAGGCTCTGAAACGGCTCTCAACTGTAAAAAGGACACGACTCAATTAAGGAGATGTTAAGTTCTTGTGCTTCTTACCCCACTCTAAACGGAGCCGTCGACGGACAACTTTCAAAGGGATGCAGCGTTCAGGATGGCGGACGAAAGTCCAACCTTTATGAAGGCGTCTGGCCACAGTAAACCACAACACTTGTCACCCTGAATAGAGTTTTCTGACTGGTATTGAGCTCTTTTCCCCTAAAGGACGATATATCGGCTATCCACTGTAGCTGTTTTCTTAGGGCGGTCACCACCAACCTTTCTAACAGCTGTAACTTTAGCTTAGAAGATTTTCCAAGCTCGCGAAACGACACTTTTGTTGATTCCGAACTTTTCAGCTACACTGGTCAAACTACGCCCCTCTTCCAGCTTTCCGATCATTCTGCCGCGTGTAAAGTCGTTCGGGAGATTTCTTCTAGCCATATTTTACGAAAGAACTTGCACTTGCAGCGAATGTCTTTAATTGCGCCTCCGTTCTTCCTTTTATTGTAGTCCGGAGCTGCTCGCGCGTATACTCACGTTGTCTATGACATTTTAATCCTGACATTTATACACGCATTCTTTTCAACTGAATACCGTGTTCATTGTACTGATTGCAATAACCCCTTTTCTGCCATTTTATAGCTATCTTCTTAAAACAGTGCTTCTCAAACTTTCAATACTCGCGACCCAATATTCAATCATCATTTTCATCACGCCCCCTCATACAATAACTTTGTATTGAATTCAATAATACAATAATTTTACACTAAAGCTACAATACGACATTAACTTCTTATGTACCACCGACGTATTAAAACGTCTCGCTCAGTCAAAACATTAATTTTCTGGACGTATATAAACGTCTTTCCTATGCACGATCTTTTCTGTGCACTGCTATCCATAAAATTATTCCTAAGGCCTTGGAACACA